>JAEANM010001330.1:0-18774 GCA_017656035.1 Myanophis thanlyinensis
TACTGAAACTAATGTATATTCAACCTCATCAGAAATCTGAAATATTTGCCAGCAGAGAGGTTTGCAAATTAAGTTAAGTGTGGCCATAGCCTGCACACTTCTGTTCTAGTTGGTGCAACTGTGAGCATATGATTTCAGTTTCAAAAAGCATCTGTGTATTAATTTCTGTATCCTGCTCAAAATGCAGATGATTTGTGCACCAAAAGGAATGTGCAATGTTCAGCCAAAAAATGGCAACCAAAATTTTAAGATTAGGATGTGATTATTCTTTTTCTGAATGATTATTTCCTGACATTATTTGAATATTTAGCACCAGCTAAAGGTTGGCTTTCAAAGTTTTATCTTATTTAAGCTTTTGACTGTTACCAGTTTTTTATATTATTCTTTTTATTTAATTTGGTATAGTTTTATTGAATTCAGTACAATCTATTGAAGCAGAGGGTAGCATAACAGCAAATAAATAAATACATGCATTTATTTGTTTCTTGCCTCCTTCTTAGGTCTGAGGAAAATGTGACTGGCCCAAGATCACCCAGCTGAGTTTGGCCGTAAAGCAGGACTAGAATTCACCATTTTCTAGCCTGGTGGCTTAACCAGTAGATAAAACTGCCTCCCTAAAAGCTATTAAAAATAAGGCAAATTCTATGAGAGGGTGAAAATGTCAAGGAAACTGGGCTGTTTTTAACTTTAAAGCATCATTGTTCCTATTATATATTTCATAAATATATTATTTACCAAATCCCTCAATGAGGACTGGATTTAAAATGCTTTTCACACAAATTTTGAGGTTGGTATAATAAAACAGTACTTTATAACCCATGCATGTTCTATTAAATAAGGGCACTGAAGAACCCCTATTCCATCTGAGATAGGCTTGTCAACTTAATCTAATTTCCATGACTGTGTGCATAAAGCATGGTAAAGCTATAGTCCTCTCTGGGTGGTTTTAAGAATTAATTATTTAGGTTTCCTATTTCTATTTAATAATGTCTGCACACTACTGCATTTCATTTATTTCTTTATGGTTTACAATATTAGTCTAATTATTACTCTGGGTACCTCCATGCATGACATGATACAAAACATTCTGCTCATCAAACTACAGAACGAACTGCTGAGCCAGGCCAACCATAAAGCAGAGGAAAGTTTGTTAGGCCCAATATGCTAATAAATTCTGGCAAGATGCTTGTTGCAAAAATGTCATCTTGTCAAAGACTTAATCATGGCTGATCGTCTTGGTATCTTTATATTATATTGGGAGAAATTATTGTTTACAACTTCAACGCCTGTGAGCTTCATTGTTTCACTGTTTTCTTCCCAACTTAAGACCGCTGAGAAGCTGAGGAAACAAACATTGCAGTCTGATTTAGTTGGTTTACTCTGTCATTGCACCTCATACAATGAAATTAAATGCCATCTTCAGTGTACATTATAACTATAAAAATAAAACACAAACACACATCCTTCACATTCTATACAATTGAACTGAAAACCCCTGATGTTGCATTACTGTTGCACTATACAGTAGAATTAAATACAGTTACTGCCCTGGGATAGAAGCTGTTTTTCAGCCTATTTGTCCTTGTTTTTATTGTCCTGTCCTGTCTGCCAGAAGGTAATAGTTCAAAAAAAGGATGCCCAGGATGAGATGGATCTTTAAGGATGCTTTGAACTTTTTTAAGGCAGTGGAGCTTTATAGCTCTTCCAGAGAGTGGAGAGAGCAAGAACTTTATAGCTCCTGCTTGCCTTAAGAAAGTTCAAAACATCCTTAAAGATCCATCACATCCTGGGCATTTTCCATGCTTGTGACCGTTTGCACATCCCCATGATCACGTGATCAAAATTCAGACACTTGGCAACTAACTTATGCTTATGAGAGTTGCAGTATCATCTACAAAAGGTCCCCTTTTGCGACCTTCTGACAAGCAAAGCCAATGGGGAAGCCAGATTAATTTAACAACCGCGTCACTAACTTAATAACTGCAGTGATTCTCTTAACAAATGTGGCAAGGAAGATTGTAAATTGAGGCAACTATCACCGAACAACTCTCTTGCTTAGCAACAGAAAATTTGGGGCTCATTGTGGTCATAAACTGAGGACTACTGATAATCCTCAATTTACAACAGTTCATTTAAGTGACCATTCAAAGTTACAGTGGCACTGAAAAAGTGGCTTCCTGACTATTTTTCACACTTACAACAGTTGCAGCATCCCTGTGATCATGTGATTTACACTCGGATGCTTGAAATCCAGTTAATAGTTACAACGGTTGCAGTGTCCCATGGTCACGGGATCCCTTTTGCAACCTTCTGACAAGCAAAGTCAAATGGGGGAATCCAGAGTCACTTAACAACTGTGTTACTAAGCTAAACAGTAATTCAGTAATTCTCTTTAACAAATGTGGCAAGAAAAATCATAAAACAGAGCAAAACTCCCTCAACAGATTTCTCACTTAGCAACGTAAATTTTGGGCTCAACTGTGGTTGTACCTGCACCTGTACTTTAGGTATGACCAAAATAAATAATTAGCCTTTGGAGATTGTGTGCATTGTTTTAAACGTATAGCTTTTCCTTGCTTTGTGAATATGGTCTGTTTTTTTCTAATTGTGATGGTATAAGCCATAGACTTATAGGACAATCATATATTGGCTGAATGTCAGAATGTTTACAACTGCAGTATAAGGTTTTTTGGCATTGTTTTCCTCATCTGCCAATGTTCCAGTAGAGGCTTGCAATTCTGGTTTGCTTAGCTTTTGTTAAATTAATTGACATTGAGCTTTAACAAGTTGGTAATACTAATGCTAAGGACTCTGACTCAGAAATAAGTGTCATGTTGCATGGAGATTACTTCTCCAGTAATAAGATGCCTTAGGGGTCTCCAACCTTGGCAACTTTTAAGTCTTGTGGACTTCAACTCCCAGAATTCCACGGCCAGCAAAGTTGAAGTCCACAAGTCTTAAAGTTGCCATGGTTGGAGACTCCTGCCTTAGGATTATCATTGTAGATATTGTTCGTAATAGGTTCTTTTGAATTTCAATCAAAGCCATTGGATCTTACTTCCAAGTACTGTAGATTTATTTTGGAATCTGGTATAAATAACCTAGATGCAGAGCTTTCGAAAACATTACTTAGTGATTGTTTCTGGATGTCCAAATTACGAATGAAATGTTTGGCAGCTTTGTTGTGCACTATTGATTGCTCTATTTCTTCAATTTTTTATAAGATTAAAAGAGCAACGTGTTACAACCATGTATATTCTTTTTTCCCAGAATTGCCATTAGCATCTTGCCCTGAACATTAACAGCTTTTTTTCCAAAAGTCTTTTTAAAATTTTGTTTGATATACATTTTTTTAGGTTATTGCCATTTTGGGATCAATAGCTATTACTTATTTATATTTCTAGTAACTGAGTTTTAATGTATGCAGAGAAGCTATCCTGATAGATAGCAAGTACCTGTGTTATCTTTAATTTATGGGTTGATAAAAATATTTAGAAATTGAATTAGTGTGATATTTATAAATCCATGCACACACCAAGGCAATGGCTCAACTATATGGGCTGACTAAAAAAAGAAGATGAAGCACTTTTATGAATTATGGTTATTCAGATAAGCCACCCAACTAAGTGAAGCCTCATTAAGTTACTGTATAACAGCGTTACTGAGAACCTTTCTGCCTGTAAGTTCAAGGCAGCAAACATTTAAACAAACAAAAAAAAAGCCCAACTGAAAAAGGTAGGGACAACCTGTAGGAATCGGAAACATTGTTTATTTTTAATGTGATGTTTGTTTTTAAACGTAGCTCATTTCCTTAAAAAATGATTATCTTTCCAAACTTCAAATGCTAAAGGTGCTAATATATTTACTGTACCTTAGATGTGAAGTTGATTTCTGGTTTTTTTTAGAATAAGATGTTTGATTGGCAGTTTTGCCAATTCATTTTTAAATTCATGTTTCTGCTGCTCTTAGGTTTGCAATTGAATAATTCTGCTTAACCTTTACAAAAAGAGACTGTTAAAAGATTACTAGAGCCTCGGTTTATTCCAATTATGACATGTAATGTCATAACAATGTATAGATGTATATAGACATATATATGTACCATCCAGTGATCAATCCTACACACACCGTATATACTTACCATACACTAAATAAGCAAATAAATCGTATATGCTGTAGATATGTGTGCATATCTCCAGACTCACTTTTTTATGGGATAGTAGCTATATAAATTGGATGAATGAGTGAATGAGTGAGTGAGTGAATATTTTACTATTATAAAACTCAGTCTATTCTAAATCCCTTATGTATGCAATATGATAAAAGGAATAATATGGGGATAATTGAAAAGATACTAGATTATATCAATTTGGCACTAGCAATCCTTACCACATAATGGTATCTAATGTAATGTAATGGAAAGATTGTATTGTGCTTTAGCTGCTTTATACCTTCTTTATCTATCATACAATTTTAACAACATGTTATCACTGATCTTGTTTAGTCTTCTAAAAGTTCTGATTTCTAACCACTCCTGCAAAATTGAGTAGGGGGGGTCTTCCTCAGTTGAACCACAGATGAAATTTAATTCCAGAGGTCTGCCCTGTAGTTGCTCCTTCCTTGAGGAGACTGCCTGTCACACCATAACTTCCAAATCAGTTTCAATTACTTCTTTAACTCAAGGGAAAGTCTTCAAACTTACTACTCTGGTGTTGTGAAAAGAAAGCTTTGTAGGCTTCTTACTGTACAGGAATTTGTTAATTAAAAAAAAAATCAATCCTTTTGCATACATTCCATTCTGATTCAGGAGAAGGAATGTTTTACAAGCTATCAAGCAATGCGTACAAATACCTGTGGCAGACACAGAAGAAATGAGAATAGAAAAGGTTGGTTTCTCTTTCTGTCAATGAAGTCTGCTAATTCATAAAATGTTGGGAATTCTTGAAGGTATATTAAAGTCACAGATTTGCAAGTCTGAAGCAAAACTGATATGCTCTGACAGGCTGGCATAGGTTTAAACAATGTTTGTCTGAAGGTGCCTTCTGTATGTTCCAGAGTTTACAGATCATATGGATGAAAATATGGTGGGGAAAATTTGTGATGCCTTTAAACCAATAATTTACAGATGGAGTGACTGGTGGTGTGGTAGAGTTCATCATCTGGATCATCTACAACAACCAAGGAAAGAAGTTATGTTCTGGAGAGAAGTGTAGAGGCATCTGGCTCTTGTTCACTCATTGTTTGAATTTTGGAGTGTTCTTTGATTCGTTGTTGCACTCCAGACTTTGAGCCATATTGATAGCCAGGAGACCAATTTTCATCCATTCCCTTATCCAACAAATGAAGTCTGTCAAACCAATTGTCATAATTTGTTTTGTTTTTTCCTCTTATGTAGATTATACTGGTTATATTCAGTACAAGGATAATAGAAAATATTGCTATGTGAAGATGCCATGCCTTAGAAAAAACATTAAAGATAAGTTTGAGATGATAAAATTAAAGTGTAAGAAATGTGCATTTAGGATTTTTTACCATCGTTTCCAGAGGTGAAATTCAGCAGGTTCTAGCTGGTTTGCTAGAACCGGTAGTAAGTTTTCTAATCAGTTCAGAGAACTGGTTGTTAGAAGAAATCTCCTTTTGTTTTTTTAAACTTTACAGGGTTAATCTTGTAAGGAAGCCAGGAAAAAAACATTCTGGTGTTGATTCTAGCCTAATCTTTATTGCCCTGCTTACAGAAACTGCCCACCCAGTCACATGACTCCCCCCAGCCACACCCACAGAACCAGTAGTAAAAAAATTTGAATTCCACCACTGATTGTTTCCATTAATAAAACACTGGTCATAGGCACTGGAACTTATTAGCTACATACTATAATAGTACTTGGCAACCTATTCTACTTCAGAACACAGAAAAAAAATCATGTGACAGTAACTGAGTGCATTTACTATTGTACTTGTTAAGCGTCTATGACAGAAAAAGAGAGGGAGTTCAATATGAAGCAGCCATATTATGAATCTCTCCACACTAGCAAATACCTAACCCTGTGACATGAATAATCCTGAATTACTCTCTACCTATCTTACTCTGCCATGTGTTAGCTGTGAATTGTACTACAGGAAATTTTGTAAATTCAGTGCAGTTTCCAGAAGAGAGGTAACTACTTGTATCCTTTCTCCATATATGGTGAGCCTATTATGAAAATTGATATCCATCGGTCATAAAACAACTGTATTGATACCCATCCCCAAAGGAATCCTTGAAGATTGAAGATTGGTCCACAAGTACTAACTCTCATCTATTCCTATTGACTGTTGCTGAGACAACTGTTATCGGTATGTTGAAGGATGTCCAGTCACTTACTCATCCTCATGTGTATGAAGGATGCAATTTCAGGGCTTGGAATGTAATAGCAGCTTTATCTACATAAACATAATTCTCTTACTTATCCTCGCACATCGCACAAAGAGACTTTCTATTTCAATGAGCATAACTTCCAAGATAGATTTTGAGCAGAGGAAGATGAATAGAGGATTACTCAGTGAACTTAGTAGTGAAATGGGAATTTTAAGGATTGCCATTCCACTTCTGTAATGATTCTATACAAAATATAGTTTTGTCATGTACATCTGAAAGAAAAATAATTGTTTAAGAGCCCCCCCATTGTCCAAAAATATCAAAATGTACAGAACACCTATTCTGCTTTGTATTTGCCCACTTCCTTTGCCCTAAACCCTCCTGCCTCTTATATTATAGCTGTTCCTGATAAGAAAGATTAGAGGGCTAATCCAGAAAACAGGAAAAAATACAATTCTCTCAAGCATTCTGTTTTACTCAGGATTGCAGATAAAACCCACTACTTAACTTCCAATATGAGGCAATTGAAAAAGAGCTGTTCACTATTGTTTATTTAATGAAAAGAGATAAAAATAAAGACCTTTCTTTGAAACTCAACAACATGGAACAATTTTCCTTCTGTAGTACTGCCACTTAGTGTTCAACTTCACTGAATCACAGCTGGAAAGCCCATTTTAAAAAAATTGCACTCGCTGTTAGAGCCCTATTTTTCTTGTTAACCAGGAGGATGTCATCATTCAGAAGCTGTAAATTGTGGATGGCATAACAAGTCAAAAGATTTAAACATTTTATTCTATACCGGCTTACTTAATAGAAGACAAAAGGCAGGTGGAACGGGACAAGTCCAGTTGTTGTATATGTTTAATGTTGTATATATTGAATACATGTTTAATGTTAGTTTGATATGACGATTAAAAAAACTCTGAAAATGAGATCACTTACAATTTTAGTACTCACCTAATTTAATAACCAGTGTTTTGGGTTTAAGATTGCAATTCTATACTAGTTCTATACAAAAAGAAGACTCAGAAAACACAGTTCTGTTTAGTGTTTACCTAGGGGTTGGCATGCTAAGATCATCTTGTAAATCTTTCTTGTTCTGCTCAATTGTGTTTGTTATCAAAACCAGTATCTTACAAAGAAAAAAGTAAAACGTTTCAATAGTTGAAAACAGAAAATTTGCTGGTGAATGTTTCCCTTAACTAAACATACAGTTAGCTCCATGACTAGAAGCAACTTTTTGCTTTCAGTGCCAAGAACTAAATTTGAAGTGAGGAAACTATACCTTAGAACAATTATCATTATTTGGTCAAGCTCCTTTCTTGGGACCGGAGCTGAACCAGATGTTATTAGAACAGAAGGTAAAAACTATCTTTAGTAATTGTAAAGCCGGTTGTTGTTTAAAGTGAATGCCTCTTTAATATCTACAGATGTTGTTTCTATCCTTTGATTTATGGTTGCATTGAAATTGTGCTTTGTGTACTATGCAGTATGATGATTGCTATTTAAGCGGATATATCCTTTTTAATAGGTTAATTACTAACCTGCATTGACTTGTTTTTCATATAACTGTTATGAGCACTCAGCCCGGTTCCCCATTGCAGAGCTGTAGTTTAATGGAACAACTTTCATTGCTAAGAGAGGTTTATATGCTGGCACGTTCTGTCTTTCTCAAGACTGAACTCTTTCTTGGAGGGTTTTGTTCTGAATAACTGAGCTCTGGCTTAGGAAGAACAAATTCTCTTTGTATGTCCCCGAGACAAGGGGTACTGAAATAATATGCCCTTTGCATTTTGCCCTTGGGACAAACTACACAATATTCACTAATGCAGTAAGGCAATGTAGTATGCCAGTTTTGGTATTTTTTTTATGAAAGGTAGCTTTTGAATGATGGAACAACATGTAATGTGTAGTTTGCCCTTTATTAAATAAGTCTCTGAAAGTCTTTTAAAAATGCTTCCAAAAGAGGGTATGCTAAAGAGTCTGAATGATAAAACAGACAAGTGTTGGTGTTAATGCCAGTTGACCCCAGGCAAAGGCTGAGAGTCTTTGTCAATTCACACTAGTGGATGTGGTCATCTGCTTCTTTTACTGGTAAATTGTAATACAGTACACACAGTCCTTGACTTACAAACCGTTTTTTTGTGAATGTTTGAATAGCAATAGCAATAGCACTTACACTTATATATTGCTTCATAGTGCTTTTACAGCCCTCTCTAAATGGTTCAACATATTGCCCCCAACAATCCGGGTCCTCATTTTACCGACCTTGGAAGGATGGAAGGCTGAGTCAACCTTGAGCCTGGTGAGATTCAAACTGCCAAATTGTAGGCAGGCCGGCAGTCAGCAGAAATAGTCTGCAGTACTGCACTCTAACCACTGCGCCACTGAGTCTCTTAAGGCTCATAACTCTTGATGTTACAATGGCACTGAAAAAAATGACTTTGGACCGTTTTTTACACATACAACCTTTGCAGCATCCCTGTGGTCAGGTGATCAAAATTCAGACACTTGGCAACTGGTTCGTATTTATGATGGTTGCATGTTCCATGGTCATGTGATCACCTTTTGCAACCTTCCAACAAGCAAAATCAGTGAAGCCATATTCACTGAACAACTGTGTTACTCATTTAACAACTGCTAGGATTTACTTAACAACTGTGGCAAGAAAGGTCGTAAAATGGAGCAAAACTCATT
Organism: Myanophis thanlyinensis; assembly: GCA_017656035.1. Lineage (NCBI taxonomy): Eukaryota > Metazoa > Chordata > Lepidosauria > Squamata > Homalopsidae > Myanophis > Myanophis thanlyinensis. The sequence continues at coordinate 9,053 of JAEANM010001330.1, forward strand.
TAACAGCTGTCTTGCTCAGCAAGGGAAATTTCTGGCTCAATTGTGTTTGTAAATTGAGGACTCTCTGTATGGTGACATGTTGTTGCAACAAGTGAGATACACAAAAACAATTTGGTGCTCATTTGTCTTCTATAATCTTTTGGTCAAGTTTCACAGCAAAAATGTTGGAAAATTAAGTCAGCATTAAGGCCTTTGCAATAGTAGCTCCTTATCCTGTTTCTTGGCACAATGATGATACAAAACCTTAATCTAACAGACAGCATCTGACATCTATGGTTGCCCTGTTGTGATGAGTGGATCAAATCAGCAGAAAGAAAGGGTAGTGTCTAATTCATTTTGGAATTACCATATTTTTGGCATATAAGACACACTCCCCCCCCCAAAAAAAAAGTGGGTAAAAATTGTGGTGCATCTTATACACTGAATGCAGCCTTAGGTTTTCATCTCCTAAGCTCCCCCGTGTGTCCTATTTTCACCAAAAATGGACTATTTTTGGCCTCCCAACCCCCCATGTGTCTTGTATTACCTCTCCCCAGCCCCCAGAGGCATTTTGCAGGCCTCCAGAACCCTCTGTGTGGTCCGTTTTTGCCAAAAATTGGGCAAAAATCAGATCAGTTTTGGCCTCCCAACCCCCCCCCCCCACACACACACACACTTTGTATCTCCTCTCCCCAACCCCAGAAGCATTTTGCAGGCAGGCCTCAAGAACCCTCCGTGCAGCATTTTTGCCAAAAAATTTGTTTTTTTTTTTGCAAAAACGAACCACGCAGAGGTTCTAGAGGCCTGCAAAATGCTTCTGAGGGCTGGGGAGAGAGAAAACAAGATGCGCAGAGACAAAAAACTTTCTTTTCTTGTTTTCATATTCCAAAATCTAGGTACATCTTATATGCTGATGCGTCTTATGTTCTGAAAAATACAGTAATGGCAAAGAGGGGACTTTGAAAAATATAATCATTATAAAAATGAAGTGCAGCTTTTCCCTCTATGGAACCATGCTCAGATTTTAAATGGCCAATTGACTATGCCTTTGATATTATATATAACAAGTCCCTTACTTTACCATAAGTAGGAACAATGACTGTTTCATGTCACCAAAGGAGTGGGTGGATTCTCAAACTCAAGGCCCAGGGGCCAGATTTGAGCTGCCCTGAAAACAACAAAGGATTGGCCCACAGTGCCTCTGCCAGTGAAAACATAGCTTGGGAGGGCTGTGCGCAACCCTCCTGAGCTCCGTTTTCGCTGATGGAGGGTTGCAGGAGGCCATTACAGCCAAAAATGGAACTCGGGAGCCCATTTTTGCTGGTGGAGCTCAGGCCACCACAGATGCCCCTGACATGAGTGATGTCAAGATGGCCATGACCCACTGCCCTTCCCTGAGGTCAAACATGGCCCTCAATGAAATCGAGTTTGACAGCCCTGCTCTAATTAGATGCCATGCACTAAATCAGGAGCATTCCTATCCAGCATATAAAGTTTATGATCTAGTTTCAGGGTTGCCAAAATGTATCTTTAGCCATATAAAGAACTAACAAAAAGAAAGCAAGAAAAATTATTATACTGGGTATGATTACTTTTAAAAACAGCAGTGACAAAAATGAAGTATTATCGTTGCTAAAACAGCCTTGTTTTTCCATTGCTTGTATATTTCATATGAGACTATGTGGCAGAAAAAAAATAATCTCTTATTTAGAAGCAAGCTAGTTGCTGTTGGCGAGAGGAGCTTAATTCAGCTATGAATTAAGTACCGACAGTTATTTAACTGATAACTTATATACTTTTTTTAAAAAAAGTGGAGATGCTAAGTCACAAATCATTAAAAGTAGTGAAGTTTAAATTCTAGACTTTAATGTTGCATGGTCTCCAAAGCAGCTAAAACAACACATATAAGTTGTTAAACAGTACCATAAAAGCAATCTTTGGAACTATTTGATTTTCCTAAGAAATCGAACGCTTCAATAAACTTTAATTACTGCAAATTACTGAGTTGGGATCAGAGGAAGTTAATCATACTTTTATCACATTTAATGTTAGTCATGACTAATTTGACCACTAATTTCAGTAGAACTAAAGAAGTTTATTATGATCAGTAAGACTCTACCCAAGATTTATAACATTGGGTTTTACATACAATCATATAAGGAACTGGAAAAAACATTAGATACACATAGTTTATAACTAATTGTAACTAAAATAGTTATAAAAAATGGGATTTCTGAACCTACTTTAGCAAAAAGTAATATTTGCTTTCGTCTGATTATTTATTTATCCCAAATGTGCTTTTTTCAAGAGGCAAATAGACTTTCTGTTTTTCTGTGAAAATGTTTTGATTCTCATCCAAGAAGCTTCTTCAGTTCTTCTTGGATGTGAAATTAAATGTTTTCAAGGAAAAACAAAGAAACATAGCTTATTTGATTAGTTTTGTTATATGTATAATACTCAGTGCCTTATCAGTTTAGTATTTAATTACCATATTGTAAAGATCCAAGTGGAACTGTGAGTTATATTGTAGTTTGTTTATTTGTTTAATTTTATCAAGCCTGTGTTTTCATGATGCTGAATGTAATAATTTATTGTAAACCATCTGTTATAATAAGAAAATATTAAGAACCCACAGTCAAAGAAAAAAATCATATCCAAAACAAAAGCTACCAGTCAGGTTTCACCTGAAGCTAAGCCAAATATGTCTGTGTTTGAATTATTTCCCCAAAATAGTGAAGAGTGCCAAAGCAAAAAATTCCATGTCTTTATCCTTCCTATCTTTTAATGTTGGGGGAAGAAAATCTTTTTATGTATATAAAGTTATATTGGACTAAATATCCTATTCAAAGCCAATTTGTAGGACAAATCCGATATCTAATGTATATATTATTAACTCTGGGGTAGTTACTATTTAAGAGGTAAGTATAGTTGCAAATTAATTTTATCCATCAGAATTGTATTTGAAAATAGAATAATAGCTAGCCCAAATCTTTAAGACATAAAGCATCCATGCTAAAAAAAAATCAATTAAAATAATAAACTGTCCATGCTAAGAGACAAGATTACAAATTCAACATAATGACCCATAATAAGGCCTCAATAAATCATGCATTCATTCAGACTAGATATTTTAAATCAGTCTACAAATGTCGTGTGGAAGAACACCATTTTGAGTATCTGCCTGAAGGAAATCAAGATGGAGGTCAGCATCGGGAGGTTATTTTAAAAAGCAGTCATTGCTAATGAAAAGCAATGTCTCTGCAGCTCAGTAATTCCATGGAGGTGGAGTTACATGTACTGGAGTACCCTAGTACAAGTACTACAGAAGAAGGTGGGTCTGCTAGTATTTAGGTGCTAAGCCACGTAGTAGAGGTCAAATGCAGTACATCGAATTACACCCAGAAGCTTATTGGAACCCAATGCATTGCTCGAAGCAGAGGCGTAACATATTATCATTGCCAAGTTTCAGTTAATAGGTGGCTTGCTGCATTTGGTATCAGCTGCAGCTTCCACAAGGTCTTCAGAGAGAGCCTCACATAGAGCATATTATTACACTAATCTGAGGTAATCATGATAAAAGTATGGGTTATTTAGCAAAGACTGCTCATGACAGATAGAGCTGCTACTGGCTAAAGTTAGGCAAAAGGTTTCCTCACCCAGCAGTTCAGCTAGAAGTAGCCCTGAGTCAAGGAATCAAGTCATAGATTTGTTCTTTCATGGGTGGTGTTTACCCATCAAGAGAAACAGTGGCTCTGACCGAGAACATTGATATACAAACAGCAAATCCATATTGGTTTGATTAAGCTTCAGCCTGTTTTTGTCCATTCAGCCTTTACAGTTTTCATGCATTGGGTCAAGACATGAATAGCATGTTCTGTGTGATTTAGAATACAACTGGGTATTACTGGTGTACTGATCATACTGTCTCTAACAAATAGTTGACCTTTCCTAAAAACGTCATGGAAACCTTTTAAAAACATGTGGGAAAGCCCTGAAGGATCTGGGGTAAATTCTTTTCATCTATGACTATTAACAGCTCCTTAGGAAGGAATGGAACCACTGCAGTCCAGTGATCCCAACCTTCAACTCATAAGTAGAAATACCTTAATTGTCTATATTGAACGACAAAAAGTATACTCCTCCACTTGGACCCCACAAAACATCTAGAACATGGGCGTCCAATCTTTTAGCTTGTCTGGGCCATATTGAAAGAAGAGAAATAGTTTTGGGCTGCATATACAATATATAATTATATTGAATGTATATTGATTAGCCTATAGGCCATATCAATGTATAAGTTCAAACACACATTGCCAATAAAATTCTAAACAATTTAAAATGAGAGTAGGATAAAATACAATAGTTATAGGATAAAATACAATAATTTAATACATAAATATTTAAAATAGAATAAAATGACATAAAATTATATTTATATATAATATGGTTTTATAATATAAAATCCATAAAAGTGTTAAAAGTATGCAGTACTGCGGGGCTATGTTACTACCTGTCCAGAGCTGGATGTGACCCTGAGCCACAGATTGAACATGCCTGCTATAAAGCAACCAGAGTTGCTTCCATGTCAGGCCTAAGTCTTATATTTTGTTAGCCACTACTGCAGAAATTAGCACTTTTATATCATTTTGTATTATGCTCTACATATGATTTCTTAACACATCTCTAGACAATTTGCCATTCGTGTTACATTGGAATTTGCTTGTGATACTACTTTAGTAGCACATCTTTTCCCTCCCGGTTTATCTTCATGCTTGCTACTAGTAATACATTTAGAACTAGCATCTGTTCTTATCTTTCAAGCTGCTTCATAAAGAAAGAATAGCTTTAGACAAGCCCATCAAAAATAATATGTCAGAGCAATTATATCACAAAGGACAGCAAGGCTGTGTTTTTCTATTGTTGTTTGGTAATACAAGGATGTTTCCACATTTTCAATGGAATTTAACATTCAAACATCAAAGACTAATATTGCTCATGAGGCACTTATTTGCATTTCTTTTATATTCACCAAAAGGGATAGTATTTATAAATTAAATTTCCTGAGTGTCAAAGACTTCATGGTGAAAGCACTATCAGTACAAAAGCTTTTAAAGACTTTGCTTCCTATTTAAATAATTAAAAAGAAATATGTGAAAGGAAGCTTAGGAGGATGTTAAAGCAGAATTGCTCCTGCTATATTTATGGTGGTTTCATACATGTCTTACTTCTAGGCACCACACCTCATTTTCTCATATTTTACATTCTCCAGAACTTCTGCTCAGTGGAAAATACAGAGTTTGCTTTCTAATCCTTCTCAAACGCTTGATTTGTGATTCTGCTTTTTTCTCTACACTTTTTGCTGTACACCCAAATTTTGTTGCCACTTTCTCATTTACATAAGGACTTAAAAACTAAGCCTGGTAAGTTAATCAATAAGATGAAAAAAGAGCTAAGATTTATAAGCCTTATTTATAAGCCAATTCCCAGTGTCTTTCTTCAGGATTAGAACAGGCCATTTCAAGCCTAATAATACCAAACCTATTTTTTTCTATTTTTGTTAACTACAATTTAGTCTATAAATATGTTTACTAGTTTTTCAAACTCCTGGGGGTATGACAGGAGAAGGATGGTGGTGCTGTGCCCATTTTTCATGAAGCATCTGAGTATTTCTCCCGCTCACCCTGGCCTCAAGTGGAAATCTTTTATTTTGGAAACATATTTTCTCCAAATGGACAAATGCTTATTATGTGGAAGAGCAGTATAAAGACCTTTTACAGTCACAAAGTCTAAGCAACACCAAACAAATATAGTTGTGCTCATCCCATCCCCTTTGATATTCCCATGCTCTTCCATCACTAAGCCTTGTCAGTGAAACAATCCCATATTGTTTCTTTATTTACTCTTGTTTCTGCTTCTTCTCTCTTTTCTTGTTGTTTCCATTGAAGTACTGCACCCTGAATGCTGATGGCACATCAATATGAATTCCAGATGTAGTTTGTATTTTCTCCGGTTAGCCTTAAACTTTCTATCATGAAAAATAAAAATCTAACATAATACAAACAGGAAAAAAAAAATCTTCACAATGAGATTAGAAACTCTTGTTGTATAGCAGAGCCTAGTAAATAAAGTTAATATTCCAGATGATGGTGATAGTCTTGACACACAAAGATATATTATATATCCTACCCTCAACTATACTATTGTAATCCCATTGAATAGATAAACAGAATCTAACTATGACAAATTTCAACATAGCAATTATTGGTTTAATAAACCATGTTAAGTGCAGGTTTTAGGGGCAAAGCTTTTAAAAGTAAACCTCTTACCTAAAACAGCTAAACTAAGGCTATAAATACTGCCCTTAGATAATAAAAACCTTACAATATAAAAAGATGGATAACCTTACTACAATTTCTGAAATAATTTTTCAGGTGGTGTTGTGTAACCAAGAAACCTCTTCTCTAGCTGTCAGGGGTCTTTGAAAATGTATGGTTGTAATACAGCCCTGAGCTACTGATGAATAGAGGCATAATTTTACACCAATTTCAAGCTAAGACAAATAAAGAAACTTAGTTCTAGGAGAGGCTTATTTATAATAAAAGCCTTCGATTTTTGAGAACAGATTCAATTTCCCATTCAACCATGGAGTTCAGTGGGTGAGTTATCTCACTGTTCAAATCATAACTTTAATAAACAATGTCATGTTTTCAAATCCAAATTTTTTATTGGTCGCATACACAATCATACATGGTACGATATGCAATGAAATGCTTATGTGATCACCTGTGACTGTGATTGATAGTAGGGCAGGAGAGTAGTCTAGACAAGATGGGAGGATAGGTTAGGAAATAATTTAGGAATAGTTGGGAAAGTTAGGAAAGAGTTACAATTGGGATTCCTGTTATAGTCTTGAGTGTTCTTGTGGTTTCTGGTTTAGACTCCATATTGCCTGTGAAAAGAAGCTTCTTCTCAGTCTCTCTTTGTTGGCCTTCAGAGAGTGAAAATGCTTTCCTGACCTCATCGTGACAAACAGTCCTTTTTGGGGTGGCTGGGGTCCTTCACTATCTTCTTAGCTTTAGTCCAGCAACATTTGTTGTAGATGGAGTGCAGCTTAGAGAGCTTGGTGCAGATGATGCACTCAGCTGAGCATACCACCCTCTGTAGTGCTCGTCTGTCCTGCATGGTGCTGTTCCCAAACCAGGTTGTAATGTTGCCTGTCAGAATGCTCTCTACAATGCAGGAGTAGAAGTTCCTAAGCACCTTAGAGGTCTGAAGTCTCTCAGACATCTGAGGTGGTAGAGACATTGTTGGGCCTTTTTTACCATGGTGTTGATGTGGCAGGTCCATGACAGGTTCTGTGAAATATGCACACTGAGGTATTTGAAGCAGTCCACTCTCTCTACTCGGCTTCTGTTGATGACCGGGGTCTGGTATTATCTTTCCTGTTTTATACTGAAGTTCACTATCAATTCCTTTGTCTTGCTGACATTAAGAAGGAGGTTGTTTTTCCAACACCAGTTCTCCAGGTTTGTGATCTCTTCTAGGTAGGCTGTTTCATTGTTGTCAGAGATCAGGCTCACAACAATGGTATCATCAGCAAACTTGATGATGGTGGAGTCGGTAGTGGCCATACAGTCATATGTGTATAGGGAGTAGGGGGCTCAGAACACAGCCCTGGGGTGCTCCGGTGCTGAGGGTGAGTGAGGTTGAGACATATCCACCCATCCTTACAGCCTGTGGTCTCCCAGTCAGGAAGTTGAAGATCCGCTGACATAGGGGCGGGCTGAACACACTGTGTGCTGTGCTCAATTGCAGTGAAGAAGCCTGACTTCTCAGTTCACACACAAATGATGCCTGCGGCCCAACTGAGTGGCACTGATATGCCCAGCTAAGTGAGCATGCAAGTTGTGTCCTAGCTAGCCATCCCACCTCCATCCCCGGGCTTGGGTACTTGCCGTAGCTGTACATGCTGTAGCTGCTCCATAGCACATGCAGCGTGGCCTAGGTAGTCCTCAATCCCTGGCCTTGCCTGCTGCACCTTGCTACGACAACTCCATGGCATGTGCCATGTGGCATAGCCTAGATAGGCCCCAGTCTGTGTCCTTGCCTGCTGCACCTTGCCATGGCAACTCCATGGCATGTGCCATGTGGCATAACCTAGATAGACCCCCAGTCCCTGGCCTTTCCTGCTGCGCCTTGCTGCAGCTCCATCACATGCCATGCAGCCAACAAGCTACCTTGCCTGCCTTCCAGTGTGGCTGCCTTGGCCCGGTTGGGAGACGTGTCATTCCCGGGCTCTGGCCTTGTCCCGAGGCCTCTGCCCTATCCCCCATCATCGAGGCTGGGTTGGGGAAGCACCATTCCCCGGCTCTGGCCTTGTCCCAAGACCTTTGCCCAATCTCCCATCACTGAGGCTGGGTCAGGGGAAGCACCATTCCCCGGCACTGGCCTTGTCTCGAGGCCTCCACCAAAGCAGCTTGAGTCCGAACGGTTCTTCTTACCTTTAAGAAGATCCATCCGGAAAGTGCTGTAGTGGCGAAGCTTCTTCTGGGAGCCTTGTGGAGATGCTCTGGGATAGTGGCAGTTTGTCTCTGCTGCTGCTAGCTGGGAAAGCGTCTTATGCAATTTAGGAGCTGTGAGTCATAGCTGTCGTTTTAGACCATCCCAAAAGCTTTTGGGATGATCTAAAGCGGCAGCTACGGTTCACGGCTCCTAAATTGCACAAGATGCTCTCCCAGCTAGAGCAGTGGCAGTGAAGAGAAGGCATCTTGCACTCTTGTGCAGTTTAGGAGCATGATCTGCTGCTTTCGGTCCTTTAAAATTGCATTGGAAAAGCTCTGCAGATGGCTTGAGAGAAAAAGCAACAGAGCTATGCACATGCACATAAGCGTGGCATGAGCACACACGTGTGCAGAATCATGGCGAGTGCACGCATGGTGAGCATGCCCCCCCTTCAGACTCACCGAACCGGTGATGAGTATTTTTCAGTTTCACCACTGTCCTCATGTACTGTGGGCTGCTTGGAGCTCACAAATAAAAAGGTGGACCAGAAATGCTGTATTTATTAAACATCTCCCCAAACTGAAGACCCTTTATTATGCCATTGCCCACAGCTGCTGAAAAGGTTTTGTATTACTAAAATAGAAAGAGTGCCTAAATCACAGAAGTCTCTTTATTATCTCTGACTCTTACAAACTGAATAATTTTGGATTTCTTGAAGACTGTTATATTATGCAATGTATAATGCACAAATAACACTTCTCTCAGGAGCAGAATCAAGTGGTAATTTGGAAATAGCTTTAAAAGTCTGTTTACAATCTGGAATCAGAAATATGTAGAGTCCTTATCTTTCCAAGAATTCTCTACTCTACACCCACCATCTCCTCTCCTGCATCAGCTGTTCTTCTATTTAGTTAGAAAAGAAATTGAGTGAAACTATCACTATAGTACATATGATCTCCATAAGGGAAACCAAGAGTATAAATATCCTACCTCTGGAATGCTATAAGTAGCATTTAACAGGAGAAATATGGTCACACAAAGAGCTTGAGTTTATCAAAGCTTGATTTGGGACTCTGGTTGTTGATGTGATGCATCAACATTTAACTACCTGTTAAATAGATATAAATTTAGATGTTTTAAGTCTGTGTCCACCTATTTCCTAATCTTGCCCCCATTCTCATTCCAACAGACACTGAAAATAAGATAATATATATTCAGACCTTGCAAACCTCAGAGTAAAA
>JAEANM010001331.1:0-28504 GCA_017656035.1 Myanophis thanlyinensis
CGCCCCCGTTCGCCCCCCCGTTGCCATCGCCGATGCCGACGCCCCGCCCCCCCCGACATCGACGCCCCGCCCCCAATGACACCGACGACGCCCCGGCCGACGCCCCCCCCCACCGATGCCCCCCCCAATCCTCTTTTTTTGTTTTTCAAATATGGTAAGCCTAGCTTAGTGAAGGCTTGCTTGGTAGCCAGTACTATGCACACACACTTTTATTACAATGGAAAGATACTGTGCTTGCCAATAGATAATTAAAATAATTGCAAAGTTTGCAAGATATCTTCTACCTGCATATTTTAAGATAGTGCTGTGCCTGTAACTGGGGACATAAGAGAAGACTTGGCTGTTCTTACATCAGAGTTTGCTATGCTATCACCTGATTGATAATCTCAGAGCAATTATGTCAGTATCAGAATAGTTTAGATACATAAATCAGATATCATTAGATAAACATTTTAAGGCAGGATCAACTTTCAGAATATTCCTAAAGGGAGTTGGTAAACTTGCCAGTTTAAATGCTAAATGTAATAACAACCATGGATAAAATCCAGGCTTTATGGAAAAGAAATGAATGGGGAGAAAGTGTGTTAACCCTGCAGCATTGCCATTTAATCCAAGATATCGGCATAGGCTACAGGGGAAGCAAAAGAAAATAGGAACATGCTTGGATCTAAGTCATGGCTTTCCAAGAGAGTATGTTCTTTTACACAATGTGCAACACATTTAGCCTTTCCACTTTCCAAACTATTGGCTGTCCTGGCTCTAGATGTGCATCAGACTGATAAAGGACAGTTCTATAGCAACTATAGAAAGACTTGGAAATAGGCAGCTGCGTTGATAGAAGATTTTTGTTCAGCTTGCTTGGAGGAGGCATAGCAAAACATTCACCCCATATACCTTTTGTAAGATAATGATACTTCCTTTCTGGAAGTTTCTTCAGAATGTAGGAAAAATCATATTCACAATGCAGTTGTTTGTTTATTTCTGCATGTTTGTACCGCACAGTCTTTTTCTAAGAGTTATGAAGCCTGACCAGTACTTACTTACACTGCACAAATCTTTGTCACAGAAGCTTTGTTGAGGTTAAATAGAGTTTGCTTGTTGCTTTTCTTAGTAGATTTAATGAATTAATTCACAGATACTCTGCAGAAGCAATTGCCCAGTAACAAATTATTCAATTTCAATTAACAGATGGGAAATTTCCATTTCTGCAAGTTCCATTCCTACAGCAATTCTTCATGAAAATCTTTGCTTATACTTCAAAATAAAAATAGCCACCAAACATCTACCAAGATTGGGCCTCTTTTATTAGCAATGGACTATAATTGAACAACCTTCCCTCCAATCCTTCATTAACTATCTTTCTAGGAAACTGAATACTCTGGCAGACAAAAAGATTTACAATCATTGCTATTACTGGCATTATTGCAAATATTCCCCCATCAGAAATCATAGATTTCAGTTTTCTGTGCAGAAATATATATTTTACCAGAAGAAAAAAATTAAAATGAACTAATAGTCCATTAACTAAGTATTGGAAGATGGCAACTTACCCACCAAAAGGAAATAAACATCATGAGCCATAACATCTGACTCCAGTATAGGATGCTGTATTTTACATAATTCCTCAATCTAATCCCTCCAACATCTTATTCTATAACAGAAAACTGCAAAAAAAGGGAGGAAATAGTTGGGCACTGTAATGTGCTGTAATTTTAAATTTTAAAATAGAGCACTTGAGCAATGATTATAACGAGTAATACTGTACTACAAAAGTCATTGAAGTATCAAAGCTACAGTGCTGCAGTATAATGGCCTCAATCTTTTTAAATTTTTAGAAAATTTTTAGAAGAAACTATTATACTTGGCTGATATGCTGCTCATTCCAAAGGGAATAATAAAAATGTCAACACAAATTAATAGTCAGAAATACCATATACAAAGATAACAAAACAAAATGCCTTGCCCCTATGCACCTCTTCTTCAGCTACAACACAGCCTCCTCCCATACAAGACTAGTGGCTGAATGTGTAAATTGAAAAAATTATTTCAGTAGAAAAGCTAGTAAGAATGTGAAAGCTTCACAGTGTTATATTTTCAATAACTATTCACACATTAAATATTTATTTTCAAATAAGACTGGTGCATCATGCCATTTTGTAAAGCAATCCTCAGTCTTTTTAAATAGTTCCTTTTGTAGCATAGCAGGTTTGATGTAAGAAAAAATGATTAACCCTTAAATAGAAATTTTAGGAGAAACATTTCTGTAATTTTGACATGCAGAGCCAAGTTGTTGCAATTTGATTAATAAATAAAATAAATTTGAGAAATATGCGTAAATTATTTTTTAAGAATGTAATTTTACTAATCTTTATAGACTCATTCTACTTGCAGTTGGTTCTTACAGTGCTCAGCGTAGGGAATGGTCATTTTGGGTGGAGACATTACAAAATACACAAATTCTTATTAATTGCTCTTCATTTATCTGTTAAAACCTGAACGAGTAACTGGTATTCTGTACTATAGAAACAATAGACAGGTCTGTTACAATCAGTCTGTTTGCCCATAGAGCAGCCAGATTTTTTTTTTATATTGTACTTGGCATTTCTAATAACAGGCCTTCTGTTTCTTTTACGTTATGAAATAACATCCTGATTTAACCCTTCTGAAAGATAAAGTGTTGGTATAAACTGTTTAGAAGCAAAGAGACATACTAAGATTTTCATAGAATTTCTTGTGCTTGCTGGATCAGCTTCTAATACATTTATAGAGTAAAGGACAGGAAGTATAAAGAAAATACCTGCTTACAAGAAAGTGTTTCCATATCTTTTTTACATGAATAAAAATAATTAAGTTCATTAAAAGTGCACTCATGCAAGTAGTCTCGACTTAATAACCAAAAGATGGACCAGATAATATGTTATTAAACATTGCAGTCATTAAGTTGTCACATGACTGTGACTTGCAACATCTCTCCTAGCTTCCCATTGACGTTGGTTGTCAGAAACCAGCTGGGAGATCACAAATGGCAATCACATGGTTGTGTGATGCTGCAATACTTGTAAATGCAAGTGTCTAAATCACAATCATGCCTGCAAGGATATTGCAACAATTGCAAGTGCAAGGACCAGTCATAATTTTGAATGGTCATTAAATGAATGGTCCTAAGTCGAGAACTACCTGTAATGTGGTACATTAACTATTCATTATTCTAGTCATCAGGAAAAATCTTAATGTATAAGCAAATAAGTGTTTTGTAAGGATAGATATGAGACCGTTCTTTAAATAGCATAGCCTTATAATGGCTTTTCTGAAAACAACTTGATGAAGCCAGTTTATTAGTCTCTTGCTAATGTTTGGCAGCCTGCAAGGACTTTTCAGCTAGAGGTCTGTCTTCATAATAGCACAGATATCAGAAAGGTAATCAATTGTCATGCTTTTGTTTTCTGTTTTCTGTGATGGTTTATGGATCTGTATTATATTGTAATGTAAGTGTGTACATAATTGCAGTCTGAACAGTGACATTACATATTTATTTAAACATAGCAAATTGTAATGTGGAGCACTTTTGCCATGGCATGTGCAGCATTTGTGCTCTTGGATTTTATTTTTATTCTCTTTAAGTCCCATAACAGTTTAAGTTTGGGATACTAATCTAAATTGTGATTGAAAGCTAGCACTTTAAGTACTTGTAGTCACTTTTCTTCTTACTATATGGAGCACCGCACTTTTATAAATACTATTAGCACTGAGTTTTCAGCATATAGTTCCCTGACCCCCATTTTTGTGTAGTCCTTACAGGGTGTTTGTTTAAAATAAATGGTGGCTGTATGAAGATATCTTTTTATGAATGTGGCCACTGCCTGGTGCCTAACTTGTATTTAGTCATATGCTAAAGAATTACATAAGTTGATGAAAGATGGCAGGGTACAGATAGATCTGAACCATTTTTAACTTTAAAAAATATTAAATTGTTGACATCTAGACAGTTTTTTAAAGACAAATATTTGCATATATAATCCACATATCCACAGGCTTTGAAGAACACCAAAGACTTTGGACATTTAAAATGGGCAAGAACAGCACAAGAGGTTATTCTTAGGTTTGTGTTAAATTCACACTAGAGGATGAAATAATAAATGTGATTTAAGCTATAGAATTTTGGGCATATCATGTGTTGATATGTTTTTTTACCATGATGGATGAAATGTGTCAATATCGGTAGATAAGAAAGTAAAAACTGTCATTCAGCTTACATACACTATAACGCAATTGCATCCATACAAACTTGCTTCAGCCAGATCAATATAATATAGTATTCACATATGTAAATTAGTTTAACTTATTGTAGTCTTAACCATATTAAAATGGGAAAGAGCCGAGATGCTTTTAGAAAAACAGGTATAACATTCACTTACATATACTCTTCCAGTTACAGAATGCTGTTATATGAAAAGTTCATAGGACTGGGAAGAGGTTTCTAGAGAATTTTCTCATTAACTATTAGTTGGCTACAAGAGAAATTAATTTCATAGATGTTTTATCTGATGTGGAGTCTTGCCATCAGGCATCAGTGTACAAGCTCTACCTTACTAGAAGATCTTAAATATGGTGTTCAATGTTCACATCATGTAGCTAAATTCCACAGGAAAAATTAAATATCAAGGTAAGAGCAATTTTCAAATAATAAAACAATTTATAGACATAACTTTTACCTCTGATACAGATGCTGTCTAGATATCAGTCTTTAAATGCTAATGAGATTATTTGTAAGAACCCAAAAATATTTTTAGCCTTTGATATACTCCTGAATCCTGATCTAGCTAATTACCATGTATATACTGAAGTTGGCTTCTGTGTGTGCATCCTTTGTTGAATTAAGAAATGTACATATAAACAGCAGCATGGCAACATCCAGCTTTTTAGCCTGCCATATAAAGTTCCCTTGCCTATATCAAATAATATAAGTGCAGACCCAGTTAAATAATTGATGTTCCTGCACTGATTGTTCAAGGATAAGGAAATGTTCATTGGAGGCTTACTGTTATATACTAGATCTTGTGTTTTGCATTCTCTCTGAATGAGCCCATTTTCTTAATTGAAATAATCATTAAGCAACTTTCAGAATCAAAATGTTTCTTTCACTATTCCAGTTGCATAGAATAGCTGCAGCAGTGACATCTTTCTGAACAATCCTCAATTCTGTATATTTTTCCAACTTCTAAGCATTCTATTAATAAGGGTATCAGTGTCTATCAACATAGAATTAAGCTAAATATATTTAATCATAATAGCATATTTAGTCCCTTTGCTAATTGTGGTGACAAATGTATGCGTGTGGGTATGGATGTGGATGTATGTATGCACATACATGAAGAGCTGCTTCTTGAGTGAAACAGTATAAACATAAAATCTGTTAGAAAAGTAGCAATTCCCCTTGCCCATAAATGTACAATAAAAACATGAAAATATGTTTTACAAAGATGACACGTTGAAGATAAAGAGCAGGATTCAAAGGGCCAATCATGGTAGCAGTCATACTACTGTTTGCCCTGTAGTACCAACTTCCTACAGCTCCTGTAAAGAGCTGCTCCTGGGATTGGAAGATTCCATAGTACTGCATCTAGAAAGACGCATGTATGAGCTTTTTTGGATCCAATCAAAAAAAACTTGATCCAGGAAAAATTTGCCAACTTATTTTTTGTAATTTCTATAGTTAAGTTATCTTCAGATTGTATTTCACTTTAGAGTGTTAGTAGAAGATAAACTAAACGTTTTGGAAGTCTTATTCAACTAGATATTACATCCATTTTTTTAAAAAAAAGTTAAAGTTTTCTTGTAAAAGTATTTCTAAAAAACAATGTGCTGCTTTTCCTTTATACATTCAAAAAAAATGTAGTGGCACACAGGCAGTGTTTAACAATAGTCAGTGATGTGATTTTTTGGTTTGTTTTGTTTTTAACAGCATGTGGAGTCCTTTTAATCATAATTTTAGTATTCTTCCATTGATGTGTAAAGGTATTTTCATAATTGCATCTATAATCAGAGTACAGCATTACAACCATCAAGTTAATGAAAATCAATCATAACAGGTAGCAGTTTATCCTCTGTGTGTATTCTTCCCGAATGGTACTATTTTTCAGTAGATATTCTTAACCAAAAGGTGTGTTAAAGTCATGGCATGAAATTGTAAATGTAATTGAGTACATGTAATACTAATTAAAGGAATTTTCTTAAACTTATATGATGCTTAATATTTTCCTTAGAAAGTTTTGTTTTAAAGGTAGATCAGTGTTCTGAAGAATGTTGGTCCTATGGAATAAAATAATGGAAATAAAATGCATGTGTTACAATTGTAGACATGGTAAAGAATTAAATGTGAACTTACTGTACAATACTGACTCTGTTTCCAAACAATCTGTTTTGCTGTTTTATTGTTAACATATATTTAAAAAGCAAATGTACTGTAATTTAGCACTTTTTTTCCTATGTACCCTGTTCTCTCAGTATACTAGAGATATGAAATGGCATAGGTGTGGAATTTGTAATCATGCCTGCATGAATACTTTAGGGTATATACTTTCCTTGATGTGCAAGATTTGTCTCTATAGACATCATTTTAAGTGGAAAGCCCTCTCTATCTATTGGCTTATATTATTTTTTTTATAGATTACCAGAATTGTTTTTGAATCATTTTAAAAATTCAGGGTCTCTTTACATGATTGCTTTACATAATTGCAGTTCAAGAACAAACACCACAAAATTCAAATTAAGGACCAGCTATTTTGGGAGATCATCTATTTGAGCCATTATATTCTTTACTCGTGATGGATTATTCATTATGCCTTTAACATGGTAACATACAGGAATTCTACTTGTGTGGTGTCTTTGTTTGAAAGGGGTCCCTCACTATATTAAAAAAAGTATAGTAACTGCATTACCAAGAACAACTACATTGTTAATTGGCCTATATTCAAGAGAAGGTTTCTGAATCTAAAAAAAAAAATAGATGTAGATATTAACGTATAACTGAATGTACCAAAATAAATCTATATTGAAGTGACATAATGAGGGAAACAATATAAATAAACAATAGTAATAGCAACAATGAAATCAATGAGTAAATTCTACACTTTGCTATCTCTGTTTTTTCAAGAAAGAACTAGTTTCAAGATATTTTCAGTTATAAAAATGGAAGAGCAGGCACATGCAAATAAGTAAATATTTTGAAGATACTACTGACTAGAAGATACTATTAGATACTACTGCCCTCCTACCCCTTGCCCACAGAACAAGATATAAGTGAATAGGATACACAACAGATTTATATTCAGCTGTATCAATTTGGGTTATATTGCAATAAAAATAGTTTTAAGTATATACTAACACAGCCATGCATTTAGTATGATCTTAGGGGTGATTGGTATTTACAGATTGCAAGCAGTTTTACCAAGTTCTTGCCTGGGGATTCTGCCTTCTTTGGTCCTAAAATAGCTATATTATATATTTTCTCTGAATGAGATCCCAGTAAATCACTGCAATGATATACAGTGCAAATTGCTTCCACTGAAAATGAAAGTACTTTACTGATTTCCAGGCACATTGATTATTGCTTGGGTTGATTTGTAATTAGCCTGAGTTAAAAAGTTGTTAAGAAAATCAAGGAAATTATCTACTGTCAGAACAGTAATTGTGTATGACTTGAAGACAAATTAGTTTTTTAGCTGGGAATCAGAAAAAGGAAACACCAGTCAGAATATATGAGGATATTACTAGGCTATCTTCAGAAGAAGATAGGGGCAAAACAATAGGAAGGTAGAAGTGAAAAAAAAATAGTCCAGTCTTGCTGCTGATCTTCTGCAAAGTTATTGATCGATGAGTGTCATGTTAAAAGCAAAACAGACAAGAAAGGTTTAAGTAGTGGGAATATTTATATTATATGAATACAATTAAAGCTTAAAAAATCAAATGGAAAAAAGGACATAACTTTCCATTTTAGTTAGTGCAAAATTAAAAAAAAGTAGAATTAGTGCGCATCCTAGGATGAAGAGGAATAGGAAAATTGCAAAGGGTTGCATGGGACTAATATGTGATGGAAGAAATCAGAAGAATTGAATTATGATACCAGTAGTAGTCGCCGAGGTAGAAAATAGGGGTTGGTGGTAAGCTTCTATGAATTGAAGTGTTCCTTCTTTGAAGATTCTGGTGATGAAAGGAAAAGTCAATTACTATGTTCTTCTTTGTTCTGGAGAGTCCTGCAATGAACATCCAGAATATATATTAAGAAGACACAAACGGTTATGGGATAATTTTTGGGTCTCTTGTGCTCCCCCTTTCAAAAGTAGAATAGTTTTGTCTGCATAATTGGGAGTGTTTCTGAAATGAGAAGAAAAAATGTGGCTTTTGTTTTCACTTTTAAATCCTAAATGCATAGATGTTTATCCATTTAAAATATTCACAGGGGAAAAGGAAATTTTTAAGAAAAAAGCCTGGACTTTTTCTCTGTGATGGGTATCTGACATTCTGTATTCCGTAGCTATGTTTTCTTCTTTAAAGATACTTTTTAGAGCTGGTTGACTATTTGGCATTACTTTCAACCAGCCATACAATGGTTGGAATATTCCTGTCAAGACCATGTAAATATCAGACCCTGAATTTCAAAGAGGGATAAAAATCAGCCAAACAATGAAGTCCTTGTGGTACTCTCAAGATGCTTCTAACATCTACAGCATGCTCTAGTATTAACAGGGTGTTCAGATGTGACTTGTACTGTATTCAAAGATTCATTGATCAGTGACTGTACTGTACTGTATGGATAATCATAAATCACCATGTATTGTTTATAATGATTGTACCATGCAGGTTTCCATGTTTCAGATATTGCCAGTTAGATCCTGAAAACATATGGTGCTAATTCTTCCATATTTAATGGTGCTTTTGCAGATGCTAACTGCTGACATGCTGTGGCTATGTGGGGAAGTTAACAAGTGTTTCATCTCTTATAAGAAAAACAAACAAACTTGAATTGTTTTACAGTATCATCAAAGATTCAGTGTTTTATGTGCTGTACTTTTTATTGAAGTTTTCAACTGATTTCTTCAAAAAGCAGCTCTATTCTGCTGTAACAATTTATTCCTATCAATTTGTTTTTGAATGCTGGACTTGCTTATGTACTTCAAAAAATATGTCTCATAATTTAGGGTTTTGATTTACATAGTCATAATCTGAAAAAGACCTAAAAGCTATAAGAAAAGTCTTTATGAAAACAAGATCTTGCATATTCTAGTATCTATAATTCTGATAATCTTTTGTATAAAATTACATTCATAGGATACATTAAGATATAGCTTTATTACTTAATAATAAGGCACGGGAGCATCCAATCATAGCTTATTGAGTTATCTGTTGTATGCTTAACAATCATTTAAAGTGCACATCTAAAAAGTACTACATAAAGAATCTCATAATAGAACATGAAAAGCTGATCAAGATAAAATCACTGTTTCATGCAGCCAAAGATGATATTTTTAGTGAATAGAGACCTACATGTCTGAGCCAAAATAATGTTTAATTCATTTAAAATAAAAGAGTACTTTAAGGCTTGTTTTGTTCTTCGTTTGGGAAATGTTACAAACCATAATTGCTTCATCTTAAGAAAAAATGATTGTTTTTCTCAGCTTATTTCAGCAAAATATCAGAAAAGGAAACATTGTAATTGTTTTCTTTTGATGAAGAATAAGAGGAATGGAATTGCTCACCTGCATGTAAAAGAAACTGGAATATTCCTTAGTTGTCAATTTATATCAATATACAGTTGCTTCATGTTATCTCAGTTGTTTGAGTAGATTATAACTTTTTGAAAGATAAACCTCTAAAGATCACATCAATTTTTAAGTATCAATAATTGTATCAAGAGCTGAAATATTTATCTCTGAAAATTGAAGAAAATTTAGAAGATTTTCAGTAGGGAGTTAGGGAAGCGGCAAAGAAATGATTGGTCCATGTTCCAGGAAAGAGAAAAGCTAACATGATCTTCAAACAAATTGAATGGTGCCGGTACAGAAACCATTTTACTTATGGTACATCTGAGGTTATTTATTGTATCATTTTGCATGTAGCTGGCGTGAATATTTTTGAATGTTGCATCGCATCAAGAAAGCCCTGGGTATGCTGTAGTGATTAACATTTCAGGAATACACTCCCTTTATTCTGGTGTACTTGGTGAAAGCTTGTTTTTCCTACTTCATGTGAAACTATTTCAAAACTACATTTTTCCATATACAGCTATTCTTTATTTTGTGAATGAATGTATCTTCATGAACTCCAGAGTTAATAAATAAAACATGGGAAAGAATGAATAAGTGCAATACAATAAAATGTGTAAATGTAAATTTGA
Organism: Myanophis thanlyinensis; assembly: GCA_017656035.1. Taxonomy (NCBI): domain Eukaryota; kingdom Metazoa; phylum Chordata; class Lepidosauria; order Squamata; family Homalopsidae; genus Myanophis; species Myanophis thanlyinensis. The sequence goes on from JAEANM010001331.1 coordinate 10,394, forward strand.
ATAAATCTCAGCACTTTAAAAAATAGAATTTCATGTCTCTTCTAGCCCTTTGGGATTTTTAAAAATTCCTACTTACCTTGCTGTTTTTTAAAAAATGAGCTGCTTTTTGAAAGAATTCATATAATGCATATTTGTTACTTCAGGAAGCTTATTTTCCCCATTATTGACTGAATTTACTGTTACTTGCCACTCTTTGTTCTGTCTTACAATAAATGGTTTACTTGTGTAGTCTTAAGCTTTTACTTTAGCCTGTTTGAACAGAGAAATTTTATTGCTGATTGTAAAAGTACATACAGCATTTATTTATTTTTTTGAAAAATAATCATATTGGAATTATCCAGTATTCTTTATAAGAAGTAATCTCATTATACTGTGAAGCCAGTAGAACTGTGTTGTCCTAATAATAAAATAATTAAACTAAGATCAGGAATTTTTGATATAAACTGTTATTTGTTGAGTAAAGTATTTCCGAGGACACAATCTTTAATGTTAGCAAATATTTTAACATTCACACATTATATACCAACAAATAGCTTCTAGATCACAGCGTGGTCTTGTGATGTCTAGCTGGCTTACCCAGGGAAGAGAAAAAAATGATAATGTGCCTGGAGTTTTTTCATGTAAGCCATGCTGATAGATCTGGAAGTATCTATATGGGCTAGCAAAGGTATTACTGTATTGTCTGGAGTTTTTTGAGTTCCACAGAATTTTGTGATATCTGCATAGCCATATTCCTGCAGACAAATATATAAATATCTTATCTGAACAAGAAGGGCTATTCTCCATCTAAACCTGAAATGTAAAAGAATGATTGCTTCTTAATCCTTCATTAATACAGAACAAATGCACATAACAAGGACACTTTACTTCTGAAAGCAATGTTACTATGCTATTATAAAAACCAATAGCAACAAAGGGGATCGGAAAAATTGGAAGAAGGAAATCTTCAGGATATCATGGCCAGCCACACCATACGTAGGCATATGTTACAAGGCAGAAATCTTCATAAAATTATTTGCACCAAAGTTACAGTTGAAATGAAACTTCTCTGTAGCATTTAGAGAATTTATACAACAGGTATTCCTATTCTTTTCCTCAAAAGAGGCTCAGAACTGTTCAAAGTAAAAGAGATTTGGGAATCAGTAAATCATCAGTGCAAAATATTTTGAAACATGCATTCTATAAGCTGTTGAAGACTTTTTACAAAAAAATTCTACATAGAGGCAAGTATGGAAAGTACATTTCCAATAATGTGGTGTGGTTGTTCTTTTTTTATCTTTATGTTACACTTAGTCATCATGAAATTGTGACTTTCCTAACACTTTTCCCCACTGTACTACATAGAAGGATGTAAACAATACTTGTAAGTTTTGCTTAAAGTGAAGAAATCTGGAAAAACTTAATATTTGCTGTACAAAACTATTCTGATAGGAGGGAAACCTCTTGTACTCTGTAAGACAAAAAGCTAACTTGCAGAATAAGCAAAATATCTGTTGAAAAATACCTAATAGGGTATGTCAATGTACCAGTGGTTTGAGAAAATATATGAGAACATGAAAAACCCTGCTGGTTAAGCCAAAACTCATCACACAGTGGTTAGAATGCTGTACTGCAGGCTACTTATGCTGCCTGCTGCCTGCCTGCAATTTGGCAGTTCGAATCTCACCAAGCTCAAGTTGATTCAGCTTTCCATCCTTCCAAGGTGGGTAAAATGATTGTTGGGGGCAATATGCTGAGTCTATAAACTGGTTAGAGAGGGCTATAAAGCACTGTGAAGCGGTATATAAGTCTTAAGTGCTATTGCTATTTTGTTTTTTATCACTGGCCAACCAGATTCTTTTGAAATGTGTGCAGGAAGGAGATGGAGTTCTACCTTTCTCTGGTTGCTCATCTGCAGCTAGAATTTGAAAATATGGTCCTCAGCCTGGAAGTCTCAACTTGCGACTACATTGAGCCCAAAATTTATTGTATTGTAGTGTAACAAGTGTGAGACATTTGTTAAGTGAATTTTGCCCCATTTTACAACCTTTCTTGCCTCAGTTGTTAAGTGAATCACTTCAGTAGATAAAATTAGTAAAAAAAGGACATAAAAGGGGATCTCATGATCTGGGACACAGTAACAATCATAAATATGAACCAGTTACCAAGCATCTGAATTTTGATCACATGATCATGAGGATTCTGGAAAGGTTGAAAAACAGTCATGTCACTTTTTTCAGTGCCGTTGTAACTTTGAATGGTCACTAAATGAACTGTTATAAGTCGAAGATTATATTATCTTCAAGATTAATAGCCTCGTGATATAATTTTCTTCCAGAAATGTATCCAATCTCCTTTTAAAATAAATCAGTTAGTGGCTCTTACCATGCTTTTCTTATAGGAAGGTCCTCCAAGCTTGTGCTTTGTTTTGGCTGTTCTCCTTTCTCCAATTCTATTATATATTTCTCAAATGTGACCAGACTATATACAGACCTAATGATCTGTAATAAGAAATTTGCTGATTCCACAGTTGCTGCATACTCTGTTGACATCTTTATTGAGTTGCTATGATCCCATGATCTTTTTCCTGGTTGGCTGGACAGCATATATCCCATACATGTACAGTATATGCAAAGTTAAAACTTTTTTGCATTGAGTTGTATTATTTAAACTTACTTAAACTACAATTTATCATTTTATTAACTGTTCACTCTTTTTAAATAGAACTTTGTGATTATTTTCACAAGTACTGTTGGTGTTCATAAACTTGAACTGATGTAGTCAATTTATATAGTTATTACCAGTGTATAATCCTTAATATTAGATAAGATAGATAAGTTTTTAAAAAATCAATCACAGTACATATTCCTCAGTAGATTCTAGAAGGCCTTAACTTGTTATTTCCATTGAGAATACTGTTGATTTATTCCTACAATTGTTGCTGTTTTGTTTTGTTTTGTTTAACCAGATAGCTATCTATAAAAGAAGACATGCTCTATCATGCGATCATATTGGTCGATCAAGAACATTTAATGAGGAACTTTGAAAAAGAGACTTATCTCCATCCTTTTACCTGTCAGGTCTCAAAAGAGGCAAGATTAACCTTTGCTGAATCCATGCTAGTTTTCTTTTAAGCTTATACCTCTACATCAGGGGTGTGAAACTAGTGGCACGCAAGCCAGATGCATCACATGCAGGCCATGCCAACCCCAGTTCCACAAAAGGGAAAAACATCACGTGATGGCATTGTGAGTTTGACACCTGTGCTCTGCATGCTTAGCGGGAGTTTCATATATATATTTTAAGAATTCATGATTGGTTGCTGTCAGGGCGTTCTAACTTGCTTTTGTATAAATTTCTCAAGATGTCCTAGAATGTCTTCTGTTGTATTTACTTTTCCCAATTCTTAATTCTTTCCCTTTTCTCTCTTTCTATAGAAAATATATGTATATAAACATTTTTCTACCAGAGGGTTGTTGGGGGTTTTTTGTTCTCTTTTGTAGGACATACAAGCTGTGTTGTGGAACATTTCTCAGGTGAACAACCGTTATTGCAGTTTTTAAATGCATTATGAACAAATTTGATCCTAGTAATCTTTACTAGTTCTCCATCAGCAGGATTCAAATATGTTTGAATCTTGTTGATAATTTTCCATTTGTATATATTCTAAAAGGAATAGAATTATAGTCACTGCTTAGTAATTGGTTCACATTATTTACATCTCATTCAATCACAGTCAAAATTTAGGATTAAATTTAAGGTTCCCTTTGCTGTGATTGCTTCTAAAAGAGATCTATTTTATAATGTTTTATGGAGACTGGTGCTTATCTGTTGAAAGAGAAAAAAAATTATATGTAAAATTTTCATTTACATAAGATAAGAGATAAATATTAATCACTGTCCATTTTGAATACATAATGGAAAGAAGAAAGTTTACAAGATTGATGCTATATGGAACAAAATTGTGAATTTGGATGTTCTGCTTCAGATACCATGAAGGCTCCTCCCAGAAGATAACAAGGAAAATAGGTTTCTGAAGATGTGTAGGGTCCTCGATAATCCTGTGGACCCTACTCAAGCATCGTTTATATGCTATGTCCTGGACAAAAGGAAGTGAACTATCAATAATCTTTTCTGCCATCCTCACCACTCTCTACACGCCTTTCTGTCTGAAACAGTACAGGTAGTCCTTGAGTTATGAATGGAATGGAGCCTGCCAATTCCATTCGTAACCCGAGGGTTCATGAGAATAAATCTCGTACCTTGAAAGAGATCACTCCCTGCTTTTGCCCACACATTCAATAATCAAATCCATGCCTCGTTAAGTGCACATGACGTAACTCGGGATGGAGATGGAACAGGCCACCTGCTTAAGACCACCCAAGGTCTCGCCCAACCCACAGATTCCCTCCCCTGGAATCCCCACAATTGCTTCCCCCCTCCATCCTGCTGTGCCCGGTGACTTACCTTATGAGGATCTGTCTCCTCTCCAGCCTGTTTCTTTGCCTGTTTCCTTTTTCCTTGTCAGCAACGGGCTTGACGAGATGTCAACAACAAAAAAGTAGGCCTGGAAGGCTGCATGCAGACCAAAGGACTGAAGCCTTTGCTCCGTTTGCAAACATCCAGGCCTCAATTTGCAGAGAATAGAGGCCTCTAAAGTGCATGCGAGATCAGTAGCATGAGATCTCACAGTACATTAGGTCTTTTCTCTGCGAATGCATCGAAAACCTGAAGCAATGAAGCAGGCAAAGAAATGGGGTGAGAGGCGATCTTTCAAGGGTCGGGGGGAAATAGAGACGAATGTTGCAGAACCTCTGCGGTCATTCATAAGGGCAAACAACTACCATTGTGCTGCAGTATTCATAATTTCGGGACTTGTTCGCGTAACTTTGAACATTCGCTAAGGGAACACTCATAACCCGGGGAATACCTATAATGTTTCCAAACCAGATAGTAATGCAATATGACAGGATGTTCTTGACTATCCCTCTATAGAAAGTGGTAAGGAAAAAGTGAAGGAAGAAGCGATCTCAGCTGTGAGTTGAGGAGGAAACAGGCAGTTTCATAGGGGCTAAGAAAAAGTTGCCAGGGGAGGGTTCATACTGTGGTTACAGGGCTCTAAGAAAATATCCTAATCACTGATATACAGCTTCCAGGCTGAGAAAAACACAAAGATTGAAATGGAGTTAGATATCAATATCTATACTCAAGTTTGATTTTAATAAGGACAATCAGGAACTGATTTTGCTTTCCTACCCAATCTCATCTTATCCTAATAAAACATGAACTATTGGAAGAGAAATGGCAGCAACTGATGCTGGTCAGGTAGTCCGAGTTATGATCAGGTGGATGAGAGTATGTCTTTTGGCAACCACAGGTCATCTGATCTTTAAAAAAAAGTCTGTCAAGCACTATAGATTGTACATCTTGTGGCAGCATTCTAGTGTTTTTTTTTTAATCCAGAAGGTAGAGTGGTTGTAGAAGGTTGATTAAATTCTGTATTGGGAATTAGATGCAGTCAGCACTATACAGGAGCAGGTATATTAAAGCTAAATTAAGCCACAAAGCAGGAAAGGGGCCCTACAGATTGTGAATCTTTCAGCTACTTATCAAAACACCAAAAGCAGTTATGTATGTAGTCATCCTGAAGAATGCACATGAAGCACCCAGAATATTTGTTATCTAACGATCACCAGTCTCATTGGCTTCATATGATGGGCAAACTTAGCTACACAATTCACACTAAGGTAACTCTACAATTGAAATTCAGGCAGTATCATTGTTAGAAATACCTTTACAGAAGGGAGTCAGTACAAAAGGAAAAGGATGGGCTACAATCCGCACAATCCAATATTATATATAGTTTAGATGTAAAGTAATAGAATTGCATTTATTAAATATACGTTTTCATTTACTTGATTCTGCGAAAGATGTGCGATGTACTGCATAGGGCATCTTTATGTCAGAGCAATTCTTGAAGTTTCTAACGCGAGGCGTTCTATCAATCTCGATCGCATCACGTGACTTATAGCGCGGGGGGGGGTTTGCTTTTGCGGAGCCGGGATGGGCGTGGCTCGGGCGTGATGCGCCCGGCCCGCGGGCCGCCAATTGGACGCCCCTGATTGTCGTTCGGCGAAAGAGAACCTTCGCGTCCTACGAGCGGGAGCCCAGCCTCAGCCCGTCAGGCAAAACCAGAGGTCCTTTCCCCGAAGAAGGGGATTAAAACAGCTGGGCCGGAAAAAGATCCCGCCTCCGCCGAGAGCGGTAAGACGCTTGGCTTCGGCTTCGGCTCCGCCCCCGCCCCGCCCCGATCCCGAGGAGCCTATAGAGAGGGCTGCGCGCTGGGCCGGCGCTGCAGTTGGCGCGATGGTGGCGGTGGCGCATCAGCAGCAGGAGCTTAACGTCCGCCCAAGGCAGTGGGCGCCCAAGCGGCTTCTCGGATGCGCTGCTCGGACGGGGATCCCGGAGCCCAGCTTGGCGCGGCGGCAAGAGGAGTGCTGCAGGGAACGCCACGGAGGGGAATCCAAGGGCAGTTCCGAAGACGCTTTATGTAGGCGGGAGGATGGTAGTGGTCACGGCTCGATCGTGAGTGACCGGCTGATTATTCCTTCGCCTTTACTCTCGGGGTGAGGGGCGGAGGTGGCGAAAGTCCCCCCCCCGCCCCCCCAGTGCTAGGGTTTCCCAGGATCGTTGGATCCTTGTAACTTGGGAAAGTTACTCATTGCTTCCTATCGGTTCCCGGTTGTCCTCGTTCCCAAGGAAAGTTTCAGTGCCGGCGCTATTGTCCGGCGAGAGGCTCGCCGCTTGCAGCGAAGACGGAGACCGGGTTTGCGGGGGGGTGGGGGGGGGGCGGCGGGGACTCGTTTGTTTCTCTGTTCGGGGGTCAAAATAAGCGAATAAGCTTAGTCCAACACCGCCCCCAGTTCCCCATACCGATGCTCGTTGCTGAGCGGTTGGAAGTGCGCTGGTGTAGTTTGAACGCGAAGGTTCCATTTCGTTGACGCTGCAAATAGCCGTTAAGCGATTCGTTACCCCGCCACCCCCGGTTCGCCCTTTGGGTTGTGAGTCCGGCGGTTTGGTTCAGTAGGCTTTGGGACTGAGGCGATGTAACGAGCTGGCAATTTACACTTGCGCGCTCTCTTTGGCTATAAAACCGAGTTCCTCCTCTTGCCCCGGTCCCCCAGCTTTTTTCACAATAGGAACATTTACTACTTCACAATTTACTACTCGTTGTAACTACCGTGCTGTTCCTCTTAATTCCTGGCTTGGTTGGTTGTATGGTTGGTTTTAACCTTGAGTGCTGTATGCGTTCAATCCTGTTTACAGATACCATCCTATGTTTGTGGGCAGTAAAGAGATTAAAACCTAAATGTCACCCATTTATAGATTGTAGTCTCTGCTCCTTGCTTTTGTGTTAGACATTTGCAGGAACAATCTATGTAGAAATGTGCTGCAGTAGATACCGTATTTATCAGTTAATCAGTGGATTGTTAGCAATTAAAGCTTTAAATTATACATTAATAACTTAAATACTGTATTAAGTCTCTTGTTAAAGTATAAAATAGTTTAACTGGCACATATATTAATTGAAGATTACATTGTACAAGTTATTGCTTAAATATCCTTTAAACAATTTTATCTGGTTATTATACCTATGAAAACTATATTAGCTTCTTTTCAAAAATTATTTTAATGTTTATTGTTGAGATTCTTAATATTGAAATCAAACAAGAAATTTGCACCCTCTCCTATCCCCTAGTATTTGGGGATATTGTAAATGCTGATAGTTTAATAACAAGTGAAACAAATAAGACTGAATATGTTTGAAATTAAGTTATTTGAAGACAGTAATATTTATCCTAAAATTAATTTAGAATAGAGCTTAATAAGCCCTGTAAGGTCACTTTTAAAGTTTACCATGGTCTAATTTCTATTACAAACAAGGTAACATTAGCCAAAAGATACTGTATACTATATTTAATATTTTTCAATTCCGTGAGGCTTATATCAAATCACCTATAAACTGCAATTCTTTGTGGGTAAGAAAGGGAAGGGCTTAGATTTTAATATTTCTTATGTTTGGCTATGACTTTTTCAGCTAGCAGTTTTCATTATGTCCCTTCTAGTTACTACTGAAAATTGGTAAATAGTTCTGAACACAATTTTTAGTTTCTTGTGGATGTTATAAAATGGACTGGAAGCATATTGCACAACTTCTAGATAATACGTTTTTTACAAAAATTGGATGCTTCATTTTATATCTTACTATTTAATAAGAGACTGGAATGGTCAGATTGCCTTTTAGGACACTCAGAAATAGATGTAGATCATGTAGCCCTTTAATTGTGCATTGCAATTCATTAGGAAAATTATCAGTATCATTTTCAACAAGGACAGATGTGGCTGAATTCATAGTAGAATTCTACTAAATGAGTAAGTGATGTGGTTGAAGTGGCAGTAGAATTTTAATGAATGTCTGTTTAAGCAGGCTTTTAAGCATGTTATGTAGTTTTATGTTATGTATTCTGAAACTTTTATAATAGCTAGTAAATGATGTTTATATAATTATTTAAATTACAATTTCACTACAAAGTGAATATTATACTATTTCAAAGCAGCAAATACTGTTTTGCTAGCATTATATTCCCAGTTGAGGTTTCATTAATACATATTTTCATTATCCCCTTTACATTTATTGGATATAGTTTATGGTAGATAATTTTTGGTTTTCTCAACATTGCTGCTCAGCATCACTATTAGGCGTTCTGGTTGAGGTTGTTTGAAGATTAAATTGTATGAGAGAAAACAGATTGCCCATCCCTGGATAAGTGTTTCCAATTTAGTTTGATAAGAAAGTGTGGTGGAATTGAAGAACAGTATTAGGATAGAACAGTGCAGTGGATTCTTCATCTATATTAATTAACTAACTACCGGTAGAGAAATTCCAGAAGCTAGGTAGCTTTTTCAAATGATGGTTTAATGTACTTTCCAAGGATGTTAGTCGTAAATTAGTTATATGTGTTATTTGCTCTATTCTAATATTCAGAAGATGAGTGGGGAGCTTAAATTGATTCAATAGCAATTAGTTTATTGACTGTAATGAAGAATTCCCCATGCTCTTCTATATGGCATCTTAATAATCAGAGCATAATAGAAGCCTTTGCATGTTTAGTGAAAAGTTAGTTACATTGTATGCAGGATGTAAACTTTTAATATGTGGCTTAACTTTTACATTGATGTACAGTTTGCACCTGAAAACCCTAAACCCTAAGGCAGGGATGCACTGTACTTGTCCTAATGTAGGAGGGAATTATAGGAAGAAAGCTGTATTACACATCTGTGTATCTGATGAAGTGAACTACAGCTCACAATGGTTTTTAATAAGATTTGTAGGAAAAGATGTTCTCGCTTCCTGTTTTGGGAAGAGGAAATGAAAATGTTAATGGATGGGATGATAACAGAAAATGGGAAAAGCAAACTGAATAGGGTAGTGTAATAGATATGGGGATTTCTTTCCTGGGGCTGGCAAATTTATAAGTTCAACAATGTGAATTTGTAAACATCAGTGATGTAGTCTGAGGAAGCTGTTTTAACAATGAAAAAAGGCCATAGAAGCTAAGTTGTGTTAAATATTACCTGCATCCTGATCATATGTACCTGAGCATTAGGATCATTCTAGTTCACATCCTCTTTTATTTTCAGTGATAACATTTAGCTTTGGAAATATCCTTCACAAAACATCAAAGTAGAGGTACTAAGATGTGGGCAGCTAAACTTCCCCTTCTGCTCTCCCTATGGCTTGGACTAGAACTGTGGTGATGCTATTGCCAATATTGTTTAGAATGGTAGGGTTTGAAGACTGAAAATAGACTGAGAAGCCTATAATAAATCAGGGTGTTTAGATATTTGAATCCTTGACTTTTAAAAAGTTGCTCTCTGCTATATGATATACCTTTCTGTCAGTTTTTTCAACAAAAAGAATCCATTTTTTTTCTTTAAAAGCAAATATGCATGACTGGATATGGAAGTTGGTTACCAAAAAACAAAGTAACAATTCCTGTATATTCTGGATATAAATTTAAACAGTGGATGTATATGTTTAAAATACCCTGTTCAAAAGTAAAGTAAATTAATCTTCTCAACCCTCTAGTAATTGAGAATAAATATGGTAGGGGAACCTACATGCTCTTAAGTTAAAACAAAAAACCCTTTGGGTGTATTATAGAGGGATGGATCGCTTTCTGAACTGACTACTCATCAGCGCTGTACAGTTATGAAAAAGATTTGCTGTATAGCACATAATGAGGGGGCACAATGGCTAAGCAATTAAAGACTCTAAGCTTGTCAGCTGGAAAGCTGAGCAACAGGGTAAGCTCCCATTACTTGCTCCAGTTGCTGCCCACTTACCAATTTGAAAGCATGCAAATTTGAGTAGATAAATAGGTACCACTTTGGTGAAAAGGACCAGGGTGCCATGCACCTCGTTCAGAGGTGAAATTCAGCAGGTTCTAGCAGGTTTGCTAGAATAGGTATTAAATTTTCTAAGCAGTTCAGAGAACCGGTTGTTAGAAAATAAATCTTTTGGGGGGTTTTCCACTTTACAGGGTTAATCCTGTAAGGAAGGCAGGAAAAAAACCATTCTGGTGTTGTTTCTAGCCTAATCTTTATTGCCCTGCTTACAGAACTGCTCATCCAGTCACATAACCGCCCCCCCAGCCACACCCACCAACCCACACCCACAGAACCGGTAGTAAAAAGATTTGAATTCCACCACTGACCTCGTTGTATAGTCATGTTGGCTACATGATCATGGAAATGTCTTCAGACAATGCTGGCTCCCTCAACTAAGAAACAGAGATGTGTGCTGCCCCTAGAGTCAGACACAACTGGACAAGAGAAACCTTTACTTTTATGTTTGCCAGCATAATGAGATCTAGGGATAAAGGAAGTGTTTTATTTGTTCACTTCTGAAACTGCCCCCACTCCCATCCACACTCTTTAAAAGGCACAGGCCTCATATTTGAAACCAGTTCTATCTTGTACTTATTTCTTTTTCTGGTGGTATAGCATCTTGGATATGGAAGAGCTGTTGTAGTCTATCTCTGATTTACTCAGAGGAGCAGTTATTTATACAGTGTTAAAACTTTACAGGGATAACTTTGTAGGAACTGATTACATAAGATGTAAGTTGTTTTGGTTTAGGGGTGCAAATGTCATAATTGTTAACACATTGCTAATTGACTTTCTCACAGAGGCCACCAAGTTCTCTCTTTCATATATCCTGATCTTGTTGATTTCCTTGCCCTTCTATCTTTCAAGTTCTCTGAGGATGTTTTTGCTCTGCATTCCTTACATTTTCAGTCCTGCCATAATTATAAGAAAGTGCTCAGTTAGTTTTTTACTTCTGCTAACATAGCAATATCCTTTCTTTACAATCTCAAAGAACTAGTATCCTATTTAAGAAGAATAGCTTTTATCCTCAAGTAATTACCTGAAGGATGGGTGGGGATTATATTCACAGTTTTGAAAGGATGCTGGTTATGGAGAGGGGGCACTTTTCCCTTACTGCAGAAAAGGACTCCAGAAAAATCATACCATGTCCGTGGATGGAGAATCTCTTCTGAGCCTGGATCTCATTTTTCTGGAGTTTTAACTCAGTGAAGCAGAAATGATGGCCATAACTTTGTTCTAGGGATATGTTACCCTCTGGATTACAAGCCTCAAAGTAACTTTAGAGTAGCATGTTTGTTCTAGAGCAGTGGTCCCCAACCTTTTTGGCACTAGGGACTTTTTTGTGGAAGACAATTTTTCCATGGATTTTTCCAAGATTAGGCTAGAAACAACTGTCTTATTTACAGGATTAACCCTGTAAAGTTAATCTTTACAGGATTAACCCTGCAAAGTGGGGGAAAAACCAAAAGGAGATTTCTTCTAATAACTGGTTCTCTGAACTGTTTATAATTATTACAACTGGCTGAATTTCACCTCTGGCCCAGGGCTTGGGGACCCCTGTTCCAAAGCACTTTGCTGTCACCTTAACTCAAATTCATGGGATTGCATAGCTATTCTGGCAAGCTCAAAGTGCAGCACATCTTTTGTTTGTCTCCTTTCTCATTATACCAATATTTTCTTTTACATATGAAGAGCAAAGAGTTTTTTTCCCTTTTCTGTTCCACTAACCTTTCACATTCTACCCAGTTTTATTTTCTCCCTACTATTTTTCTTTCAATTTCATTTCAACCATCCATCCCCTACCCCAATGCAATAAAAATTATCCATCATAATTTTATTGCACTTATTAATAATGTTGTACAATGCTTTGATTAAAAAATAAAGGCTTCAGAGCAACTATCTGCAACAGGTATGGTAGCTCTGTTCATCTTTTCCAGAGATTCTAAAGATAGAAGTGACAGTTTTAAAAGAATTGCAGATGGATGCTACATTCATGCATACTAAAACCTCTTTTTAAAGTCATACCTGAAATATTGCTAGCTGTAGTTAGGAATTCATTTAAGACCCTTTTTGTCCCAGCCTTCTAACTTTATTTGAGAGGGGATTTAAGGGCCGTTTTATACATATATACACACACATGCATGCAATCATAATAATGCTTCATACTTATTTATAACTTGTATGGAAAGCAATTGCCAGAACTGCTGAGCAACTCTTAGTATAAATACAATTATGAACATGGTTATATGTATGTATGTCAGATTTTTTTGGAACACAATACTGTAAGGAATGTATCTCATAGCACTAAACACCTCTATGATCTATGTATATTCAAAATAATTATTCCTTACACTTCATCCTTAAAGCTTGTAAAAAACTTTTTATAGTATAATAATAACAAATAAGTTTTCTCCACAAATATATGCGGTAGCCTAAAAAGCTGTGATACTGAGAAAAAATGGGATAGAAGAATACAAAGTATTATTTTCTGATTGATAAGCATGTACTTTATCTCCCTCTAGTGACTGGTTAATATAGGTGCCTTCACAAATAAATCCTTTAGCTCAGTACAGTTATTAAATAAATAAAATGTATTGCTGAAATCTTATTCTTCTTAATTTAAAGTACAATTATACTGAAACATTGTAATTTGATTTTGAATTTAAAAAAGATTTAACTGATGCCCACTGTAATTATAGCTACCTGATTGTGATTTGTGATGTTTCAAAAAAGCAGAATTAAATATTTTTGCTGTTTTCCAATTTTTGTTTCTGAAGTTATGGATTAAATATTATAGTTTGGATTAAAACTGGAAACAATTGAAAAAGATGGAAGAAAATTCAAAAGCAAAGCAATTAAGCATAATATTAAAAAAGAAATCAATTAAGCATACAATTTGATACAGTTTCTGCTTTTTGTCCTTAATTTAGGTTGAAAACAAAATAGAAATGGAACCAAAGATGGAAGTAATAAGGAAAAATATGAAGGGATTATTTTTGGTGGATCAAAATTGTCTGAAAAAATTTACAATTCCTAAAAAACCTCCTGATAAAGGTACAGTAAACATAACAACATACAGTACACAGTGACATTTATAAACTCTATTACAGTATGATGTATTATGATCTGAGTTGGCTAATGTTAAGAAAATTAATCTTTATAGCAGAAATTGTGCCATGTTTAGACACTATACTAGTCCTCATTTAGCGACTGCCTCAATGACCATTTGCAATTACGATGATGATGATGAAAACATAACTTCGCCCCCAATGCCTTCATTTACAACCTTATTAGCATATTTCTAAGTCACCATGACCATCATTTAGTACATGTGGTCCTATTGGACCTGAGTTTCTTTCTTTCCCACCCCCATAGAGAGGAAAGATAACCTAAAGAAGCAATCTCTTCTTGAGCAGCTTTTTACTGCAGTACAGGTAGTTCTTCGACTTAACAACCATGAGTTTAGTGACTATTTGAAACTACAGTGGCGCTGAAAAAAGTGGCATGGCCATTTTTCACACAACCATTGTAACATTCCTATGATCAAAATTTGAATAGCAACTTAGCAACTGGTTTGTTTTTATGACAGATGCAGTGTCCCAGAATGATATGATCTACCTGTATTTTATAGGCATAGGAGTGATTTTATTTGATGTATATATTTTCAATTGTATTCAGTTTTTTACAACTGAGTTCACTATCTGCTCCGCTGTTGCCAAACTTGAACATTGGTCTAGTCCAGTGGTGGCGAATCTTTTACTTACTGAGTGCCGAAAAGTACGCGCTTTGCATGTGCCATCCACAATTGCATGCAGCTCCTCCACACGTGCTGCATGGGCAACTGCACCATCTACACATCCATGCAGTTTTTGCACATGCAATGCACACACGCTGCATGCAGGCACTCATGCACATATGAGCAATCGCGTGTGCATCCAGCTGGATTTCCTGCTGCAATCGTGTGCATGCACAGCAGAGGCCCGAAGACCAGCTAGGTCTCTGCAATCGCGCATACATGCATGCACAATCGCATGTGCATGCTCAGTTGGAGGTAAGTTGGCTGACATCTTGTATGCCCAGCAAGATGGCTCTGTGTGCCACCTGTGGCACCCGTGCCATAGGTTTGCCATCACGGGTCTAGTCTTTTACTCTACAATCATAGAATTGTGGAATTGGAAAATATACAAGAGTAATCTAGTCCAACCCTCTCCAATGTGCAATAATCTAATTAAACTATTTTTGAGCAGTGATTGTGCACCTCTGAAAAACCTGCAGAAACGGAATGAAATCATGGACCTGTCATGTTCAAGGGTTCTCCTAATCCTAGGCTTAACTCAAGGCTGTTTCAAAACAGGTTTTTTTTAAAAAAAACAAAAGATGAAATAATTGATTTTTCCTTGTTTGACATTGCTTAAAATTCTAAGCATTATGAAAATATTGCTTTCAGCAGGCTTTCTGATATAAGCTTCTGCTAATTTTATTCTTTTATTGAATATAAGAAAGCCAGTTTGGTATATTGGATAAGATGCTAGGCTAGAAATTGGGAGACTGTTGTGTTTAGTTCTCCTTTGAGCATGACAGCTAGTGGGTGACTTTCTGCCTTATAGGATGGTGGTTGTGAGTAAGAGGTGGAAACATTAAGTATATATGTCACCTTGAATTAACTACAACAAGGCAGTAGAAATCAAATCAAATCAATCATTAAAATAAAATAAATTGTCATGTCTTCACTTTTCATATCCCAGTAAATAAAGAGACTTGAATCCAGAGCAGGTAAGCAGCACATAGCTAACGTTGGCTGTTGTAAAGAGAAAAAAAAGGATTCATATCAGGTTAGTAATTTGAAGGAGAACTATTGGGAAATTGCAGAAGTATATGCTAGACTGAGATTCTTATTTTTTCTTTATTACCAGAAAAATGTAATGGTAAATCATCTCTCTCCAGACAGAAAGAAACTAAAGTAACTAGCTCCATCTAGTTACAAGAATTGAGTTGACCGGAGAAAGGTGTGTGTGTTGTTATTGTTTTGGTGCCTGGATTAGTCTCTGCAGTTTTCTTGACAAGATTATAGAAGTAATATTGCCTAGAGACTGGCCCAAAGTCACCCATCTGGCTTTGTGCCCCATTTATGGGTTGCAGACAAGATAAAGACAAACACTATGGGGAAGATTGTAAAAAAAAGTTATTGCCAGGGCATGTTTGAACCAAAGAGGAAAATACTCTTCAGGTAAAGATTCTAGACTAGGGGTGTCAAACTCAAGGTCCAGGGGCTGGATCCGGCCTACGGGGCGCTTAGATTTGGCCCACAGGGCCGCTCTTGAAACAGTGAAGGACCGGACCGCAGTGCCTCTGCCAGCAAAAACTGAGCTTGGGAGGGCTGCGTGTGGCCCTTCCAAGCTCCATTTTTGCTGGCGCAGGGTTGCAGACCATCGCAGTCAAAAACAGAGCTTGTGAGGGCCATGGGTGGTGCTCCCAAGCTCAGTTTTTGCTGGCAGAGTGTTGCAGGAAGCTGTCGCAGCTGAAAATTGAGCTTGTGAGGGCCACAGGTGACCCTCCCAACTCCGTTGTTTTTTTTGGGCAGAGGATTGCAGGAGGCTGTCGCAGCCAAAATGGAGCTAGGGAGCCTGTTTTTGCTGGCAGAGAGCTCAGGCCGCCACAGGCGCCCCTGACACAAGTGATATTGAGCTGACCACACCCCTGGCCTCGTCCACCCCGGGCCCCCAAAGTCAAACACAACCCTGATGCAGCCCTCAATGTAATCGAGTTGACATCCCTGTTCTAGACATACTGTCAGCACCATTAGATAGAGCAGACCAAGAAACCACCTCAGAAAGGATAAATTCACATTATTTATCAGCTGTAATAACAGTATCTTACAAGTCTGATGTGCTCTATCTCCTCCTCTTCTTAAACATTGGTGCCTCAGGGAAGCATTCTACCTGAGTCATTCTGAATGTCATCCTTGCTCTAAACTTTAAAAAAATGCTTCATGCCCCTTTAGGTAACAGTTCCTGTAAATTTCCATCAAAATTATTTTCCTTACTCTCTACGTAGACCTATCCAGAAGTTTTGTACTATAGTACTTCTACTGTAGCTGCTGTTTCAGTTGTTTTCTTTGATCAGATTTTGGACTCAGACTACGAGGTTCTTAATTCAAATACTGGAGTCTCTACTCATGGTCTTGCCCTTGATCGTGGCTTTGATTGGATTGTGTGTGTTTTTTTAATTGCAAAGAAGCTTATTCAAAGAACAAGGTAAAACATAGTTAAAGAATAAAACACAAGGAACATTCTGTGTGCAGAAAAAAATAGAAGCAGCTAGAATTTGAAAATACTCCCATCAAAGAAGAAATAATATGAAGCAGAAAAGGTAAACATTTATGTTTGGATACTGTGTGGTCATATTAAGAAAACTGTTAAGTTAACTTTATATGATTGAATTTGGCTAGCTTACACAGTGTAAATTACACCTGCAAAAAGAATCTGAAGACTTAATTTGAATAAGTGTCCATGCCTAGTGTGGAAAGTGGCAGATTTATTTAATTCTTATATATTCTTTGTAGAGGCTCCCCATTTCAGCTGATTAGTGTGGAATTAAAAGCTGCTGCAGTTTTTTTTAATGCAGGGTCTTAGCTGAGAAAGAATCAAGTTTCAAACTAGGTTCCTTAATTGCAATGCAAGTTCTTGTAATATAGAAAGTATATGTCATGTTAAAGGCAAAAATATAGCCAGTGATGAAATCATCGCAAATGTCTTTAGTGAATATAAAATTATGTATTTTAAAGATCATGATAAAGATATTTCCCCAATTATTTCCTCTCCTAACATTTATTGCTAGAAAAGCATTTTTTTCCTGGAAATTTTCCAAATTAACAATAGCAATAGCACTTAGATGTATTTATTGCTCCATAATGCTTTACAGTACTGTCTGGATGGTTTGCAATGTCAGCATCTTTTCTCCAACAATCTAGGTCTTCATTTTACTAGCCTCAGAAGGATTGAAGGCTGAGTTAACCTTGAACCAGTTAGTATCAAACTCCTGGCAGTGGGTAAAGTTAGCCTGCAATACAAACCACTGCGCCACCAAGGCTCTTATTGATTTTGAAACATTTTAAATTATCTTTATAGAATTACAGTACTCTCTACCATGGTGAGAATACTGATTTGATATATATATATATTTCCTTTTGTTTAGATTTTTTAACAGAGTGTCTTGCTAATCAGAGGGACTACAATGAGATTAAACAACGTCTGAATGAAAATTGTCTTGATATACAGTGCCATTTGGAATCTTTATGGAAGTTTCATAAAATAGAGATGGTTCATAATAAAGATTTGGAAGAAGAATTCATTGCAAAAAGGTGAAGTGTTGTAATATTAAAAATACAGATCTGTATTTTGAATAGACTTTTTGCCCGTGATTGAGTTTTTCCTGATACATCTTCACAATGAATTGAAAGAGTGATCAGCCTAAAGTGGTCAAAACCTAAATCCTGCTTGAATGAGGATTTGAACTGGTGACTCCTCTGGTCTAAATCTGGTGTACTTGTCAGTTTTACATGTTTCTGTGAGGAAAAATGCACATATAACATGTAATTTTGTAATATTGCCTCCATCAGCCTCCAGCCGACCAGTGCGTTCCCACAGGGTTGGCCTCCTCGGGGTGCCATCGTCCGGACGA
>JAEANM010001332.1:0-28501 GCA_017656035.1 Myanophis thanlyinensis
CCTCCCTTCCTTCCTTCCCTTCTTCACACCTCATAATCATCACAGCATCAAAGTCAAGGGGGAAGGCACTCAACGACTCAACTGCAGTGATTCACTTAACAACGGTAGCAAGAAAGGTCATAAAACGGGGTAAAACTCACTTAAAGAAATGTCTTGCTTAGCAACAGAAATGTTAGGCTCAATTGTGGTCGCAAGTCGAAGGCTACCTGTAGTCCCTAGGGAGAGGGGGCGGTATATAAATTAAATAAATAAATAAACCACAACGCCAGCCTCGTTTATTGCAACCACGGTTTCCGTGAGCCTCAACAAGCTTTAAGATTCTGCCTGGGCTCCCCTCCTTTTCCTAGCCACAGCTGCTAAAAGGCTTCACACCGTGTGTGTGTGTGTGTGTGTGTGCTGTTCCTCCTCCAGGGATTTGTTTGGTGTCCGTGAATATCCGGGCATGTATGAGCGCAGGGAAGACTTCATGCGAAAGCAGAGAAAACTGTAATTGAAATATGACATACGGAACCGAACAAGAGGCGGCAGGACTGCACAATAAACGGCTCGCTGGGAAACACACCGCTGTGCCGTTCCCAACTCCGTTCTCGTTGCCAAAACCCTGCCGCAAACTTCTATTCAGAGCTGTTCCATTACACCAGATTCAAGGCACGCCGCCGGCCTTCGTTTCAACAGATCAACATCTGTTTTGGGTGTAAATAAAATCCTTCGAAGGCACAGACGAGAGATCCATCAACCTTTATCTGTTTGTTTGTCTTTTTTTCTTTTTTTCTGGACTGCACGCAAGAGGGAAACTTTTTAAGGGAAATCTTTTTTCAACCGACCGATCGAAGGAAATGGCCAGGACTGGACACCCCTGCGAGCGGGTAGCCTGAATGCAAAAAAATTCTCCAATGAGAAACCCAAAAAAGGGTTCAAAGAGACCCGTGCAACGGATTCCTTCCAAAAGGAACAGAAACCTCAAGAGGACACCGTTCCAAGAATCTTCCTTGTGACCGCTCACGACTTACTCCAGAATCTAAACTGCGGTGTCAAGTAACGTTTTAGAAGGGTGAATCGGTGATTTGTTTTTTCCATCGGCACAGAGAGGGAAAAAAAAGTGAACAACCAGAACAAAAAGTTTCAACAAGAAACCACCGTCAACTTAGTGGGAAGGAAAGTCCCCAGAGATTAATACCTTAAAAAGGCCGGGGGTGTGTGTCTCTGACTGGTGGCGCCTTTAAGACCTGTGGACTTCAACCCCCAGAATTCCCCAGCCTGTATGGCTGGCTGGGGAGTTCTGGGAGTTGAAAGCCACAAGTCTTAAAAATTGCCGAAGACTTCTGACGTAGACCAAACCAATTCAGAGTTTGGATGTCTCAAACTAGATAAAAATGCAGCACCGGGGAGACCCAGCTTAAAATCTAGGCCCGTGATGGTGAACCTACGGCACGGATGCCACAGGTGGCACGCAGAGCCACCTTGCTGGGCACACAAGCTGTCGGCCAACTTAATCTCCAGCTGAGCATGCCCATGTGACTGCGCATGCACGATTGCAGAGACTCAGCTGGTCTTCGGGCCTCCGCTGTGCATGCGCGCAATTGCAGCAGGAAATCCAGCTGGTTTCAGAGCTCTCCTGCACATGCACATGCGATTGCTCGTGTGTGCGTGAGTGCCTGTGCAAAGCATGCGTGCATTGCACGTGCAAAAGCTACATGCGTGCGCAGATGGTGCGGTTGCACATGCAGCGCACATGGAGGAGCCGCGAGTGCGGATGGCACACGCAAAGCACGTACTTTTCGGCACTTGGCAAGTAAAGGTTCGCCACCACTGATCTAGGCTGAGCCATGGAAGCGCAATGGGTAACTTGAGTCGGTCTCTTTCTCTTTGCCCAACCCAATTTATGGGCTGCCGTTGTGAGATAACAACCCTAGGAGGAAACACTTAGTACACTGCCTGGAGCGCCTGCAGGAAAAGCAGGACAAATCTAACAAATAAATACACACAAGACTGACACACATACACAGACACAAAAGCAGCATGTTTGAGATACATGAGCAGGATGAGCTGGAAGGTGAGGGTTAAACGCGTTATCAGTTTGGAATCATTACGTAGCCACAAGAGAAGCCAAGTCCCGCCCACTTCTGAATTCCATTGATTCTTACCTAGCACCAATTTGGCTGGGTTGGTACTAGACCAGATTCTTGTCTACAGGTAAATATTTAATAAATGTTAAGGGCTTCTTTGAACTCAACTCCTGTTCTTTGTTGCTTGCACCTGACACGAGTAGACTACTAAACACGTTTTTCTGCCCGGCAACATTTTTACACGCCACGTTTACTCTCTGACATAGGAGCATTCAAATATGCCAGGCACCAAACAATACAACTGAGAGAAAGCTGCCATACTTTTGAAAACAATCACAGTCTGCTGATTTTAAATTTAATGCGGTGCTTTCTCAGCCTGGGTAAATTTGCCCCCAAATTAAGCAAAAAGTGTTTTTCCTTTGAAAAGCAATACTTCACTTGCCCATCACAATAGGGACATTTAAATGGACTTATTAAAGGCCAAGTGTTTGCTGAAATATACTCAAAATCTCCCAAAGCATTCCTACAAAGTTGAACATTGGCGAAGTTAACTGAAGGTAGATTTGTTGAAATGACATAAAGATCATTCAAGGATACAGTTTTTATAACGCAGGTCCTCAACCTACGATCACCATCGAAGCCCAGAATTTCTGTGGCTAAGCAAGACACTTGTTAAGTGGGTTTTGCTCCCATTTTACGACCTTTCTTGCCAAGGTTGTTAAGTGAGTCACCTGGCTGTTAAGCAAATCCGACTTCCCCATGGAGTTTGCTTATTGGAAGGTTGCAAAAAAGGTCGCCTGACCCCAGGAGACACGGCAACTGTCATAAATATGAGGCAGCTGCCAAGCTGTGAGTTTTGATCACATGAGCACGGGGATGCTGTAACGGTCGTAAGAGTGTGAAAAATGGTCATAAGTCACTTTTTTGGGGGTTAACTTTGAACGGTTACTGAACCAGCTGTTGCAAGATGGCAACTGCCTGTGGTGTGTTTACCAACACAATTAATAACAACGACATACAAATGTCAAATTCGAAGCTGCATCTGAAGTCTCTGGATCTTAATCACACTACGCACACAAAAACACACATAAACAACCCTATTACAGTGCTCACTGACAACTCCCAAGGCTAAGGAAGAAAACCGCTCTACCTGGCCAAATCCCAAATCTACAAGGCTGGGTGGGACTGGAAGATTCCTTATTTTATTTTATGTTAAACTTTTATACCGCCTCTCTCCCGAAGGACTCGAGGCGGTGTACAGCCATCTAAAAACACAATAGACAACAATTTAAAAACAAATTAAAAATTAAACTAAATTGGGTGCCTGATATCACAATGAAGAATCAAAACCTAATATAAAAATGAAAAAATTTAAAGCATTAAAAATTTAAAAGCAATTTTAAAAAACCCCAACTAGATTCCTACAAATCATCTCAACAAGTTTCATTCATCCAAGTTATTCTCACAACAGACAGCAGACAATTTCAGGAGCTGCCCTGCCTCTTCCCTCCCCCAAATTCCTGGCTCTTACCTTCCTCTCCCACCCCCCCATGAAAAGTTCAGATGGCCAGGCTTGCCTTTGTGTTTTCATTGCACACAAAACTAGATTTGCAGGTAAAGGGACTTTGTCCCTTGCCAGCAATTTACAAACCAGGAAATTTATTCTCCTTGACTTTCCAAGGAGAAGCAAAGACCCGTCTTAGGGAGTGGGAGTGGGTGGGTGGGTGGGTGGGGAGGAAAAGGAGCTGGTGGGGTGGGGGGAAAACAGAAAAAGGGAGAGAACAGGTGGGAGAGAGAAGTTCGAAGGGCCATTCCATAAATGGACAAGGAGCAACATGGCTTCGGACAACGGAGGAGACGTGTGGCTAAAAGAAATGTAAAAAGTGAAGAAAAGTTGTGTGTGTGATTTGTTCGAGCGATAAGCCACGTTTACATTCAAGTGGGCAAACCCCAATTAAAGGTAAATGAAGGCCAATGTTAATGTTAAAAGAGGCTCATTCAATTTCACTGCACCCATGTTGTGCATTGACCATAAAGGACTGAATTGGATGAAGAATTAAAACCCATTTAAAAAAAAAAATAAGTTGTCTGGAGATTTCCTACATTTCGCTTCAAGAGAGCGGAAGGATTTGGAAAAAAGTCCATGAAACATTTGGGCCTGGAGACCTTGGAGAGAGGTGAGAACAGGCAGGTCTTCAAACTATTTGGCCCTGGGCTAGGTAGGTTTTTTTTTTTTTTGAAAAAAAGTTAGCAACAGGGGACAACTTGTGACCTGCAACCGAGAGCCCAAAACTGATGTTGTGTTGTCCCACGTTACGATTTTTCTGGGCCACATCCGCTAACAGAACCACAACAGCTCTTAAATTAGACACACGGATGTTAAATCTGATAAGTGAAATCTGGTTTCCTCACTGACTTTGTCAAGAGGTCGCCAAAAGGGGAAATCACGTGAGTCTGGGACACGGCAACCCGTCGTGAATGCGAGTCGGCTGTCGTGCATTCAAAGATGTAAATCACGTGATGCCCCAATGGTCGTTAAGTGTGAAAAACGGTCCTAAGTCCCTTTTGTTTTCCAGTGCCGTCGTCAACTTAGAACGGTCAGTAAACGAGCTGTTGTTAAGTCGAGGAGCTCCCTGTATTGTCTTCAACTGGGGGGGGAAGGTGAAACCACGAGTTCAGATCTCCTGAGTCATTTCGGGAACTATAGAATCCCTCGGGAATTGGAGATAAGGTTAAAGCAGCTGCAAAGCCGGGAGCAAATTCCAATAGACACCAATAAAGACTTATTTCCAAATAAAATCAGCCGGCACCGATTTGGCCAGCAAAGTGAAACGAGGATTAAAAAAGTCCAAAATAAGTCTGAGACGGTAAAGATGCCAAGAACATAGAAAGTTAATTTTATAGCGGGCCAGATCACATCCGGGGTGTGTGTGGCTTGAAAATCCAGAAAGGGGATTCTTGTCTTGCTTAACCCCCACGATGAAAAGCACCAGGATTTGAATCTGAGACCCGGCTGTTTCTAGAGAAAGAGGTGCAGGGCCCCCTTCTGCAATGACTTGGGGGGGGGGGGAACAGCGGAGACCCCAGAAGCAAAATGCCAGGAAGGGGAAGAGAGGGGCAGAGGGAGATCCCTAAAGGGGAGGGGGTGGAAAGATTGCAAAGCTGTTGAAAATCAAGCAGCAAGGGGGGGGGGGTGGAGGGGAAAGGGGGGGGGGGGAAGCAAAGAAACCAACCAGCCAAACTTGCAAAGTGGAAGAGAAAGTGATATGAAAAGGGGGTGGGATTAGGTTGGGGTGGGGGAGAAGGGGAGGAGGGTATTTTTTTTCCTCCCCATAAGGAAGAGGGAGAGCAAGGCAAAAGGGGGGGGGGTCAGGGATTGGAGTGGGGGTGAAGAGAGAGGGGGGAGGGAAGGGGGGAAGTTCAGGGGGCTGAGGGGGGGGGAGCCCACCTGTCTACCAAAGGGAGGGGGGAGGAGAAGAAGAAACCAGAGGATGGGGGGGGGAATATTGTTTTGGGAGGGGGGTGGTTAAATATTGGGGGGG
Source organism: Myanophis thanlyinensis (assembly GCA_017656035.1). NCBI lineage: Eukaryota > Metazoa > Chordata > Lepidosauria > Squamata > Homalopsidae > Myanophis > Myanophis thanlyinensis. The sequence continues at coordinate 5,609 of JAEANM010001332.1, forward strand.
GGGTGGAGAGGGAAGGAGAGACTTAGGGAAAGAGGGGGAGGAAAGAGAAAAGAGCCCCCTCCCCAGGCTGCCAAGTCTGGAAAGTGGGCGGGGGGGGGGAAGGAGAAAGTCTTGAGGGGGGGAGAGGAAAAAGAGCCCCCTCCCCAGAAATGGAAGGTGAAGGGCAGGGAAGGGGGGAAGAGAAGACCCCCCACCATAAGAGGAAGGAGAGGGGCTGTCAAGGAAGGCCTCCCCCCCACCCCAGGAAAGGAAGGGGGGGAAGGGGGACAGAGGAGACCCTCCCCCACACCCCAGACTTGGAAAGGGGAGGGGAGGGGAAGAGAAGACCCTCCCCCCACCCCCCCAGAAAGGAAAAGGATCCCTCCCCCAGGAAAGGAGAAGCGGAAGAGGGGAGGGGGAAAGAGACATCCCCCCCCCTCAGGAGAGAGGAGGAAAGGGCGGGGGGAAGAGAAGACCCCCGCCCATGCAAGGAAGGAAGGACGGAAGGAAGGAAGAGAAGGCCCCCTCCTCCTCCCCCCCCCAGGGAAAGGGAGGGCGAGGACCCCAAGGGGGGAGGAGAGGGAGGGAGGGAGGGAGGGGGTGGCGGGGAAGACCCCCACCCCCCCCAGGAAAGGCAAGGCAGGGGGGGGAAGCAGGACCCCTCCCCCTCCCCCTCCCGGAGAGGAAGGGAGAGACCCCCCTCCCCCCAGTCCCTCACTTACCCCCCGCGCCCTGGCCGGCTGGCCCTCCGGCTGCTTGCTTGCTTGCTTGCTTGCCTGCCCCGTCCGGGCCTTCGCAGGCCGGCCTGCCTGCCTGCCTGCCCCTCGCGCTCCGGCCCGACCCCCGCGCGGCTCCGGCGCTTCCGGCTTCCTCCCTCTTCGGCACCGCCCCCTTCTCCCCCCCGCCCCCCCCCCGCCCGCATCATACGGCGCCGCCCCTCTTCTATCCCCACCCCTCCCCTCCCACGTGACCGCCCGAAGAGTGAGGCGGGGGGGGGGAGGCGGGCCGAGCAGCAAGGAGCCCGGGCGCGCACGCGGGGCCAGGGCCATAGAGAGCGAGCGGAAGGAGAGGCGCTCCCACCATAGAGAGAGCTGCGGACGGGCCCTCAGGTGACTTCTGTGGAGGAGGACGGGGTGGGGGGGGGTGTCTCTCCTTGCCTGGCTGGTTGGCTGGTGAGGGAGATGGGGCAGGATGCCAGCATCTTGCAAGGCTTGATTGACATCTGTCCATCCATCCATCCATCCATCCTTTATCATCATCATCTACAACTATCATTTATCATCTATCATTTATCGTCTATGATCTATATCTACATCTATAATTTATCTATCATCTATCTATCATTGTCTATCATATATAGCTACATCTATCTTCTACATCTATCATCTACGTCTATCACTTATCATCTATATCATTTATCCCCTATCATCTACTATCATTTATCATCTGTCATCTATCATTTATCTATCGTCTATATGATCTATATCTACATCTACAATCTACATTTATCAATCATTTATTGTCTATCATCTATACATCTATCTTCTACATCTATCGTCTATGATCTATATCTACATCTATCATCTATTGTCTATCATCTATATCTACATCTATCTTCTATATCATTTATCGTCTATCATCTACCATTTATCTAAGATCTATATCTACATCTATCATTTATCTATCGGCTATCATCTACTATCATTTATCATCTATTATCTACATATATCATTATCATCTACATCTATCATTTATCTATCATCTACTATCATTTATCTATGAACTATATACATCTCTTTTATCGTCTATCCTTTATCGTCTATGATCTATATCTACAGCTATCATCTACCATCATCTATATCTGTCATCTACATCTACAGTATATATTATCTATTTTTATTTTTTTATTTATAGTTTTGTCATGTTTATGCAGTGTATATTGAAGGTGGTGACTCTTTGAGAGCTGTGTGCAATGAAATTTCATTTTAATGTATGCTGATTCATGTACCTTTAAAGTGACAATATCCTAACTCTAAGCTAAGGCTACTCAGGGAGCTGTTTCTCTACCTGGATTTCATCTGCTCAAAGTTTGGACTTCAACTCCCAGAATCGTATCAGTTATGGGAACTGATTACTGTTAATATCCGGTGAGAAAAAAGCAAAGACACTCCTATTGTAGTCCATTAGAAAATACAGTATATTAGGAACAGGCTTGGCTTCCTTGGAATAATAAATATTGCAATTTATTCCATGAGCAAAAAAGGCCTGTCCCTTGGAAAGAAAATTACAAAAAATCCCCCATGTTTGTCCTTAGATGATACTGAGCTGTAAACACCAGTAAAAGTGGGAATCACAAAGGTAAATATTGTGATTTTAAGTATATTCTGACTTTTTCCTCTTCCATTCTGTTGGCTACATTTGGTTACAATGAATGTTTCAGTGTATGATAACATATAGTTTTCCCTAACATGTTATCCACCAGGTGGGGCTCAACAACCAAAAACTTAATATTGACGGGAACAATTCTGAAAGGGAAGGGATTTAAAATTAAACGCATCGCTTCTGGGAAAGTTCACAGACAGGCGCCTGTCTCGATCTGATTGAGCAATGCTGGCTGGGGAATTGTGGGAGTTAAAAGTCCACGAATCTTTAAAAGTTGCCAAGATTGGGAAAACACAGATCTGGATGGTTTTGGGTCACCCCAGAAAATGGATCGAGTACCTAGGTGAAAAACACGTGAATTATTATTTTTTTGCCTTTTGCTGGCAATGAACGTTTTACTTCAAAGCAACCGATCTCTCCACCCTGTCGAAAGATTTGGACCCAAGCCATCCATTGTACAGCCTGGAAGGTCTGCAAGTCCTTGGCCACGAGGTGGGGGGGTGGGGAGACCACATCAACATGTTCAAATAGATCACGTATTACCTTTTACCTCATGTATGTAGGTGGGGAGCCAGAGACCATGCCACAGCTCCAGGCCCAGCGGTTTAAAAGGAAAGCAACATTAGTCTGGCCAATTGAGCATGGCTGGGATGTAGTTTTGCCAGAGGCTAAGGTTTAAAGTTGTCACAAGGGCATGTTTGTTCAGCCAGAGGAAGGAGGAAGTAGCAACCCAGCCAGCTGGTCTGAAAGTTTCGTTTCCCACAAAAAAACCCAGGGAGAGATCGAAAAGTGTAGCTAGTTTCGTCAAGACATGAAGGAATTTTTCTTTTTTTTGTAGAATTCTTTATTGGCCAAAGTATGATTGGATAAACGAGGGATTGGGTCTCCGGTGTATGTTAAGTTCTCGGTGTACATACAAGCCACAAGTGACAAATCGTGATCATCATCACCATCATCAAATGCGTTCTTCATAAATCATAAGATCCAACTAGTGATAGTCTTTCAAAAACATACAGTAACGATAAAAAAACTCAAGCCACAAAACTAAAGTTGTGAGAGTTTATTGCATATGTAACAAAAATGGACATGACCTTCCCGGGCCCACCCTACTACACAATCACTGTTTATTTCCAGCCGGCTCCATAACACATTAAATAGAACTAGCATTTCTTTTTTTAAATACTTTGATTTAGACATAAAATGAAAAGGAAAAAAAAAACACATTAGTGTACAACTTTTTTTTTTACAAAATAAAATCTGCAATATAAACGGTGAGAAGAGTAACAAGGGTAGCAGCAATATTTAAAAACCCAAGACATTACAAAAAGAATAAGTTAAAAAACACATTATAAAGTGGTTAAAGAATGGATAACAAAAAAAAAAAAAGTTACCGAGGGAGGATAAAACAAACAAACAAAGAGACTTAAAACTGCATTTCTGGAAAACTTCCTGTGCCCTTCAGTGCAGAAATACTGGGTTGTGGTTGAGAAAAAAGAGAGGATCGTCGTAAAAAACAAACTGCTGAGGCCTGAGAATTAATGCAAAGCAATCCCTTTAAAACAGCGGCATCCAAGCTTGGCAACGTTTTAGGACGTGCGGACTTCAGCTTCCAGAATTCCAGCCCCATGCATGGCTGGCTGGCTGGGCTGGGGAATTCTGGGAGTTGAAGTCCACAGGTCTTCTAAGTTGCAGAGCTTGGACGTCACTGCTTTAAACAAGCAGAAGTTGGTCCAATTTTGACTCGGAGCTAGTCCCGCCTTTCCGATTCCTAACACTAAGCAAGTGCTAATTTCCTGCATCCCTGGGAGCACATCAAGGCAGATGAGGCATTTCAGGGCAAGTAAACAAACCAACCAAAAATGCAGAGAGAGAGAGAGAGAGAGGGAGGGAGGAAGATTTCCATCGCTGGACTATGGGGATGCTGAAGGACACTTCAAGAGGCTCTGGATGAGATAATCTGACGAGAAATTGGCCTTTTTCCCTTCCCGCTGAAGTGGCGTCACAGCTAAATTCCAGGTTTCTTATCTCCTTCTGGAAAAGCTGCTAATGCTTATCAGAGGGAAGGCTGCAGGCAGGCAGGAATTTAGTGCTCCACCCTCAAGTAAGCATTACTCAGAGTTTTCAAGAAGGACTTCTGCTGGTCTGTGCAATACTCGTGATGGAGGAGGAGAGCATCCTTCATGCTGGTGGGTTTTGTCCTAATCGTTGAGCTGTCCCCAAAGCTTTAGGAGAAGTGATCCTTAAGCCTAGCTGAGGTTAAGAAAAGCCCACCTGTCTGGTTTGTTTGTTTTTACAGTTTCTTTGATGGGGGGAAGGCAAGGTGGCATGCTCACCTGGGGCACAAGCCAAAGCAACTCCAAGCCCCCTGCCAGAAACAAGTCACACCTAGCTTGCTTTCTAATCCTGCCTGAAGAACGGGTGACAGCTTTTAGAAGGCAACTGGAGGAGGTGAGCAAAATTAGGAGAGGTTTCTTCCCATCCTCCAAGTTACCATCAGAGAGAACCCGTTCTGCGCCCTGCCAGCTGATCATCCTTGGATAGGGGTCTCCAAACTTGGCCACTTTTTAAGATGTGTGGACTTCAACTCCCAGAATTCCTCAGCCAATTCTGGGTGTTGGAAGGCCACACGTCTGAAAAGTGCCCAGGTTTGCAGACCTCTGTCCAAAAGCTACCTTTTTATGCTGTGTGCAGACTGCTACGGGCTGCCTTTTGCACTTCAAGTTGCTTGACCCATTTGTGAGTCCTTGCTTTTGGACGTGGTTGAAATGCCACGATATGACAAAAACGATGCAAGACTTCAGTCTATAAATGCCATGGCTAATCTTACATGGCTAGCCTTTTTTTAATGCGTGGCTCGAGGAGAATTGCTCACCACACTGAATGCCGTTTAATAACTGGGAAACAGACTGTGCAAATAATTTTAGCGGGAGCAGAATTCACACCTTTATGATTCTTTAGAGGCTTAAATTCCAGTGGTAGGTTCAATCATGATCCCCACAAAAATGTACAGTATAATCTTCAAGAGCCCTTGGAAAAGCAGGGATGGCGGTAGATTTCTATTGTCCAGAAGTTGGTTAAGGTCCTTCCAAGATCTGAAAAATCCTCCTTGATCTAATAATAATCCCCTCTCAGATTATCCGCAATGCATTTCAGTGGCCTCTTAAGTGCAAACGAATCCCGGAAAGGCCATTGCGAGTCAGTTGTTAAAAGTCAACCACAAAACCCAATTGTTTCGCCACAACGGTGCAAATATCACAAAGGTAGATCTGCCCTCTCACATGGAATCCTTAAGTTTTCTGTTGCCGAGAGTTACAGGAAGAAACAGGAAGGAAAACAATCCGGGGGGAATCTGGACAAGTTCTCTAATTTTGGTTTGTCCTATATCACAGTTTAAAGCTATTCTCAATCGGTTGTGTAAGTGACGATAGAAATATCCTTGTTGACAGACAGAAACAAACGAAAACAAGCCCACACCAACGTGACCCACGCATGAAGTTCGACACCTGTTAATATGCTTCTCTGCAAAAGGAGGAGGAGGAGGAGAAAAAAAGAACACAACTCTCACAAAGTGTCAAGGTTACACTTGATGATTAGAGGAATTTCTGACCCCGAGAAATGTTATCTTGTTAACAATGACCGGCCTTCTTCGTTTGTGCAAATAAAAAAAAAAAAAAAGCGTTTGACAAGTTTTTGCCCTGGAAAGTTGCATGGAGGGCAAACAAATTGGTATTGACTGTGAACATTGGCTAAATTGTGTCAGGGGACTGATGGGGAGTGGGGGGGAGGGGGGGAAAGAGAAAAGGGGAAAAAGAAAAAGACAGAAGCTGGAAACAGTTGTTTGGGTTACTCGGTCTCTATAGGCTGAGGGCTGCCTTAGAACTCTTTTCACGAGAGCCGTTCTATATTCCAGACGGTTTTTCAGAAATGGAACTGGATTCCGTTTATCTTTGCTGTGAGCTATTTCCTGTGGAAAGAATTCCGGCCCGTTTCACATCACAATGAAAGCATTTTAGAAAACAGCAAGAGAGAGAGAGAGAGAGAGGAGAGAAGAAGAAAAAAAAGGGGTTGGGAAGAGGGGTGGTGGTGGGGAATGTGTGGGTTTTCTCTTGAGAATCTGAGCCGTGCCCTGCTTTCTTCTCTTTAACAAGATGCCAGGGATGAACGAAAAGAAAAATGGACAATTATTCCAAAAGAATTAAATTATCTCCTATGCCAAAGCGTCCCCACGAAAGGAGAAAAGAAACTCTCACACCGTTGGATGATGGCTTGATTCTCCTGAATTGTTCCTCTTAAGAGCCAAGTCATCTCATTCACAGAAGACAGGGGGAGGAAGAAAAAAAAAAGGCTTCCTGATAAGGAATAATAATCCTCAGTTTTCCTATGCTTTTACAGAGCTGTTCATTCCTTAAACGGGGTTTCCTTGAAATGTGCTAGTGGGAAATTCCAGTGCCAATCTTTTTCTTTCTTTCTTTCTTTCTTTCTTTTCCTTTTTTTAACTCTCCAGAGCTTCTGGATTCTTCTACAAGGGCTCAGGGTTGCGTCAAAGACAAACATCCACAGACACCTACCGACCAGACTCCTCGGCAAACCAATGGCAAAGATACTCAACTACAGTTTGAATCTCCTATAAAAAAAGACCACAGGTCGTAGACCTTATCACAATATGTGTTACAAATCTAGCAGAATTATCGCGGGTAACCTAGACCAAACGCTGAACCTGGCTGCCTGTTTTTTTGTTTGTGTGGGTGTGTGTGTGTTTGTTGTTGTTGTTTTTTCCTGGGAAATGAAGGAAGGAAAGGGAGGGGTTATTGTCACAAAAGGGAGAAAGTTATGTTTTGGGAACCTCCAAAATAAAATAGCTTCCCTCTTCGCCGATGCCATCGAAGGAAGGAAGGAAGGGTGAAAAACAGCCTTTGCACCCCTAAGTTGTCAAGCAAATCCCAACACTTTGGACAAAAAAAAAAAAAAGGAAGTTCACAGCAAGCTTCTCCTTACAGCTTTTTTGATTTGGTGGTCCGTGAGCTTTTCGCAAGATCAGTTTCCTTTGGTTGCCTGGTCACTCCACCGCAAAGCCACAGGTCTCTTCTACGGCGGTCACTAGCTTTTCGTAAAGCTTCTCGTAGGACTCGTAAGGCGGAATGTCGATTCGGTTAAAGCTGCAGGAGGTTAGGAAAGAACACAGGGCCCTTTTATTGTTTACTGAACTGGTTACACACAGGTAGCCCTTGACTTAACAACAGTTCATTTAGTGACCGTTCCAAGTTACAAGCAGCACCGAAAAAAGTGACCGTTTTTCAGAGCTACAATCTTCGCCGCATATCCCCCTGATCATGTCATCAGAATTCAGGTGCTCGGCAACTGGTTCAGATTTATGACGGTCCAAATGTCACACAATCCCCTTTTGCGACCTTCTGATAAGCCAAGTCACTGGGGGAAGCCAGATTCCTTTAACAATCAGGTTGCTAACTTATCAATTGCAGCGATTCACTTAACCACTGCGGCAAGCAAAGTCGTAAAATACGGGGTCAAAGCTTGCTTAACAATTGTTTTCACTTAACCACAGAAATTTGGGGGGAGGGGGGGCTTAGGGTTCAAGGTTCTATGTAGAGTTAAATAAACTGGTTTAACTGTCAGGCTGAAGAAGGTTAATCTGGATATACGCTCCACGCCTCATTTTCTTTTGCATAGGAGTTTTGCAACTTCATCTGGCGGGGGTGGGAAAAAACAAACCCATTTCCAAAGCCCGGTCTACTCCTGATTCGCGGTCATGCCGAGGGACTTACCAAGTATGAGCTTTTGGGAGGTTGTCTGTGTTTGCATCTATCAAGTGGATGGTGAACAGCCTGGGTCCTGCTGCGCCTGTAGAACCTTGCAAATAGACATTCTAGTTAAGGCTCTTCCAAAGCCTGGCTCTGCTGTCACGCTGCCCTGACCTCTGGTAACCTCTGGTCTCAAAACAGGAAATCGGGACTCCTACTTTAGGGGTGCGGACACACCTGGCACAGGATGCCGGGTGCTAGGAAGAAAGAGCGCCTTCCCCCAAGGCCACTCGCTTTCTTTTGGCCCGGGATTCTGGAAAGCAGCTGCTTCTCAGAAAGAGATCGGAGCCGTTCAGGCAGAGGCCCGGAAACTTCAGGGACCTGAAAGCTTTGATTGGCTGCCAAATGCTCCTTTTCACCGAGGCGGAGATGTTTAAAAGGATAAGGAGTTGCTGTATTAAAACTAGGCGAATTCGGGTTTCTGTCCTCATCCACCCCCCACCTCTTTGTTGTTAAGTCTGTTTTTGTTTTCTGTTGTTTAAAAAAGAGGCACCCCCTCCAGTACAAAGTCCATCTCTGATCTTTTTTGCTCCACCAAGGGGTAATCTGAATCTTGGCTTAATTCAGTGTCAGGGCAGATTTGATTTATGTGCAAAGGGACCTCTTGTATTTTCCCAAGGGAGGGTTTTGTGGGATAGAAAGGAGATAGAGGGAGGGAGGGAGGGAGGGAGGGGCAACTGACTGGCATGGAAAAGCAGGTCTCCCCTCCCCAGCTGTCCCAAGTCTGCTAACTCAGCCCCCCGATCAGTCACCTTGCAAGGCCTTGAAACCCTGAAGAGGAACCCGCGTGGAGCCTGTCACAAACTGGAGCAGCCGCGCTCTCCTCTCCTCGTCGAAGGCCTCCACCGCTTGCCAGAACCACTTGACGATATTGCTGTCGGCCATGCAGTGCTTCAGCCGCGTGTTGGATTTCCAGTCGTTCAGATCGATCTTATCCAGGCCACCGATGATGAGCTGGGAACCAGAAAGGTCCTTTTTAAACAACGGGACAACATGGGGAACACTGTATTTATTTTCTTATCGACTTGACTGCTTGGCTGCTGGACAGATTCTCCGTTGTCTCCATCATGCTTTTTAAAACCATTATGGATTTACTACGAGGGCTATTCACAAAATAGATTACGTTTTCGTCTGTAGCAAGAAGGGGCGGAGCTAGCGCGGCCATCTTTGGTCTGTGCGTCCGCTGCTCAGTCTGCATCTAGTCGTGATAGTGGGAGGTTCGTATCGTTGCCCGTTATTTCACAGCAAACGTTTGAAATGTGTGCTGCAATTGAAAATCCCTTCAGTTGTGAGGTGCGATCAGTGATAAGGTTTTTGTTGGCAAAAAACCATAAACTGATTGAAATTTTTCAGCCACTGTGTGAAGTGTACGGGGACAACATCATCACTGAAGGTGGAGTGCGCCAATGGTGCATTAAGTTTAAAAATGGCCGAACTAACGTTCATGATGATGCGACTCCCACTTGTTTCCTCATTCAATGCATTCCATTGACTGGCTCAAGTCTCAGGTGGCTGAATTTGATGACCATGGAATTACAAAGCTTGTTCACCGCTATGGTATAAATGCCTCAATTTGTTCGGTGAGTATGTTGAAAAGTAGTATTTAAGTGTCACTTTCAAGTGTATAATAATAAATATTTTTCCTACACTTTGTTTTTTTTTTTCTATCGCAAAACGTAATCTATTTTGTGGATAGCCCTCGTATTATCTATACGTACAACACAGATTTACTATGGGCGTTGCTAGTTAGATCAGTTAGCCGCTGCACAGAGGAGAAAGGAGGTTTAGATAGTTAAGCGGAATCCCCACCCAATTTTCAAGCTGTCTGCATAATTGCTTTACCTGGGCAAACAAAAACCTGTGAACTCCAGCTCCCAGAATTCACATGCTGAAATGCGTGTGTGGACTTCAATCCTCAGAATTCTCAGGCCAGAAATTTTCTTTCCCTGGCTATTCTGACAGCTTTGAAACATGTTTTACTCTTAAAATCAGTCACACGCTCTGAAAAAAATCTTAGGGAACTGACCGCTAAGTGTGAACAAAACCACAACTGTTCCTTCAGCAATTTCAAGATGGGAACACTACAATCCTCCAATTCTGTACCTAGATTTTGATTCTGCGTACTCTCTCGCGTCTTCCTTAGCATTTTCAGGAGACCATAACAGGCAGAAGATATATATTCTTCCCACACACACACTATGATTTTTAATATAGAAACTGTCCCAAATTTGCTAAGTCAAGGCCCCCCCCAAGTTAAGAAATGTCCTTCAAAATTAAGCTTTCTGGGCATTGCTTCTCATCCTTGGACAGAATTCTACCTAACACATTAATTCAGAACGAGGAAAATAATACGTAGCGCTATTTTTCACTTGTGAGGCTGACATGAACAGCGGCAAAAGATAGTATGAAATATACAACCGATATACCTCAAGTTCCTTATGGTCAAAAGGCTTCAGGAGGTGTTGAGGAATAAGTTCATTAAAACCTTTTTGAAGGGCCAGGAATTGGGCTTCAATGCCTCTCATGAACCGCCAGTTTACATACAGCCTGGGAAAAAGAAAGATAAATCTCAGAGTTGCTGAGGAATTACTTACCGGAAGGGTGAGAATTTTGCACATAGATATAAAACCTTCCCACCCATCCCCAAAAAGTGGTGACAAGCTGTCTAAAGAAATAAACCAAGTCTCTTTTGAGGAAAGTTCCAACCCTGGTGGAACTTCAGATGGTAGTCTTGTTATTTCATCAGAAACGGCGTCTTCTGGGAGATGGTCCAAGTTCCACTGAGCCTACAACTCTGATTTTCTAGTCTCCCTTGCAAACACTGCAGTGTTGCAATGGCTAACACTCTTAGAATAGTGTTACAATAGATGAAGCCCCGACTACGGGTAGTCCTCATCTTACAACAATTCATTTGTGACTGTTCAAAGTTACAACAGCACTGAAAAAGGGGACATTTGTGATGTTTTTCACCTGACCACTGTAGCATCCCCATGATCATGTGATCAAAATTGTGATGCTTGACAACGGATTCATACTTATAACCGTTGCAGCGTTCCGGGGTCATTTGGATTGCCCCTTTTGGGACCTTCTAAGAAGCAGAGTCAATGGGGAGACTGGATTCACTTAACAACAATGCGACCAACAGAATGGAATGGGAATAGGAATAGAAGTTGGAAGGGACCTTGGATTTCTTCTTGTCCAACCCCCTGCTTAGACTGATTTAACCACTGCAGCAATTCACTTAACAACTCTGGCAAGAAAAGTGTAAAATGGGGCAAAGCTCACGTAACAAACGTCTCGCTTAGCAACAGAAATGGGGGGCTCGATTGTGGTCGTAAGTTGAGAACTACCTGCACTTAGTAGTGGTATCTTTGCCTGATCTATCGTGTTGGGCTATGAGCATCTCATTGACAGGGGCAGAATAAAGCCTTTCCTTGAAGGTACCTGACATATTCTTTCTTGTTCTCCTCCGTAACGGAAACATTTCTCCCGTTTGGTTTGAGTTCGTGTTGCAGGATTCGGCCAAAAGCATTGTGTTCCACGCAGAAAGTATGGTCCAGAACGGGAGTGATGTCGTTCTCTCTGTCAACAAGAATGCAAATGCCTACAAGTCATTTCTGCAAGTGAAGGTATTGGGATTTTTTTATTATTATTATTTATTTAGCCAGACCTATGTAATTTTAAGAGCAGAGTGCTCTCTCTGTGACCGATCCACGCTTTATTAAGCAGTTGTGTAGCTGGGAGGTTTTTAATATTCCTCCTTTCTGAGAAAAAACAACTTCTGCTGCTATTTTTGACTATGATACTTTATTGATGTAAAGAAAGTTAGTTTTATAACTGCACGCAGGAATATTACTATGCAACTGTGCAAAATTACTATGCAATTTTTTTTAAAAAAAAGGTATTTTCTGATCAGAGTCTGTCTCCAAAGATATTCCTTTCGATGCACTGTTGGTTGACTTCCAGAAATTTAAAATACTTTCTCATGCCTCTGTTATGAGTGAGGCTGAAGATTAATTTAGTGATCACAAGCAAACCAAATCAACTCAGAATTCAGCGAAACCAGGTTTCTAACGAAGTACAAGGATCACTTTCTCCTCTCGAGCAGTGATCCAGAAGTATCACTGCTGATTGTTTAAAAAATTATCCCAGTTTTTTCCCAGGTTACATTTGGAAGTTCTTAAGTATCCATCTTGCCAAAAAGCAGCTTTAGAATCTATGTAGGCACTATGTAGACTGAGGTCAGGAAATCTTTTTCATTGCAGCTGGTCCTCTCGGCCCAATCAAATAAGATTATTGGATGGAATACTCACAAAATCCAGACTAAGCTCTTATGTAGCTCAGGATCCACCGATTCCAAGTCAGATAACTGGATGGGTTTGCCCAGCAGCTGTTTGTAGAAAGGGACCGTGAAACCCCCGTTGATGTAATGCCCGTGGAACACCGCCAGCCCCATTATCCGACCAACGAAATGGAAATAAGACAGATGATCCTGAAAGATATGCCAACCACCAAAAATATCATTCATTGGGAGAGATGCGCGACGGCTATCTTAGTTGCCTTTTGCCAGGCTTTAATAGTTGGTGCAATGGGAGGTGTCGTTTCATTATTGTAAATCCTCTGGCTGAGAAGCCTCAGAACGTCCCTTGAATCTGGTATTTATGCTTCTCCAATTAGTACAATTGTTTTGTTTTGTTTTTACACTGTAAGTACACTTCAGTTTCTCAACCTCATCAACATTTTAGATGGACTTCGATTCCCAGAATTCCCCAGCCAGTTCTGGGAGTTGGAAGTCCACGCATCTTTAAATGGCTGAGGTTAAGAGACAACACTGAAACAGATTTTTCACTCATCAGCTGCTTATAAGAAGTTGCAACAATCCTTTTTGTCTTTACTGAAGACTCACCCAGCGTATTTTTAGCCTCCTGCCCCTGGGGCTTGTCAAGCTGCAGGTGTTTAGCCCGGGAGCGGAGGGATTTCTCTTAAATGCCAAGTTCAAAGAGATTGTAGTTACCGCTGGAGGGCAAACTCAAGCAAAGCAAACGGAACATTTAAAGGAGAGGAGGCGCTTCCTGGGAAGATAACAGTGCCAGGAATTATCTAGCCCAGCGTTTCTCCACCATGGCGACTCGGTGGACTTCAATTCCCAAAGCTCTGCTGGCTAGGGAATGAATTCTGGGAGTTGAAAAGCCCACAGATCTTAAAGTCCTCAAAGGTTGGGAAACACCGCACTAACCCATCTCTATTCAGAACTTCATCTCTCTCGAACCTTTCACACATGAGGCCAACCCCTGAGTGTACCCAGTCCTTAACTGGGGTGTTTTCAATCTTTTTTTTTTGCGCTTCTTGAATGCACGTGGTTTCTTGAAGATGTCAAATAGCAACCTTCTTGCACAGAGATGGTGTCCTTTTGGGGAAAATCAACAACAGACAAATAAGGGAATGAATTTGTGATTAAAATCCACAATGGGTTCGTGCTTACTCTGCTCAAAAGCAGCAGCCTAAACAGCTTACCTTTTCAAGGAGGGTTCAACTTCAGCTATCCATGGGCTAAGTGTTTTTTTTTAATGACTTAAATTTAGGGTTGGATGGAGTCCAATCCTAACCCACTGTTAGGTAGTAGCCTAATCTATATACACAAGTGAGATGTTAGTAGGTGCCTATGTTTGTTTGAAGAGATGAATTCCAAGGAGCTACATAGGCAATTAATATTTAGTGGGACATTTTTCAAACAGGGGCGGGCAACTTATAGCAATCACCAGGCTCTCCCCTCTCCAACCCTTTTATGCAGCTTCGGTATGGTTGCTGTTCATTATGAAAACTTGGAGGGGGAGGGGAGAGGACGAAGGGGGTGGGGGTGAGGAGAGGAATTACTTTCCCTTAAAAATAGATAGCCTGGAGCAGCTGAGACGGTTATTATAGCTAATTCTTTTAGGTTGCTGCAACATCCTCAGACACTTTTGGATGCTTCCTGTGATGCTTTTAACCACAAGCTATAAGTCAGGGCTGAGTCATAGTTTCATGCTGAACGATTGTGGCAGCAAAGGAAGTCCCTCCCCGTCCATGAAAAAATGTTTTTTTTCTCCTTTAGGCAAGCGCCATACACACAGACACACCTTTCCCTGAAGATAAAGAGAGTTGGGTACTTTGATTAAAACTCAGGATATTCCCCCCACCCCCTTTTCTCTTCTTCTTCTTGCCAGGTTGTCTTTCCCAGACCTTCCACTCTTCACCATTGGTGAAGAAGAAAAAAGCTAAACCCTCCTCAAATGTTCACTTTCTGCTTCTACTCCTCGCCCTTTCCAACATGCGCAGGCCGGCAGAGAAGTTCCTATCCGTGGCTCCCTGACCTGGCTCAGCTCTCTGCTGCGGAGGCCACCCAAGGGCCCAAAGATGGAAAGGAGTTGGGAATGGCAAGAGGCTGCCCAGGCAACCCTTTCAAACTTCTAAGGAAACCAATCCGTTAGCTGGCAATTCCATTTATGCCTGACAGCTATGGGGCTGGCGCCGAGGGTAATAAGAGGGATGATACTGGCAAATGTCAAAGGAAGAAGGCAAAAAGGGGAAAAAAAGAAATGGATTTGTGGAGGGAGCAGAAATAACAGCCACAAGGCCAAATCTTACCGAGAGAAGGAGGGAGGACAGGGTGGGAATAGCCAGGCAGCATTCAGCTCTGAGCCACAACCCCACTTCGGCCCAACCCACTTTTTGTCCCAGCTGATTGCAAAAGGCGAGGGTCGACCCTCCCCAATGTTGCCCACCCCTGCCTTCGTGGAAACATGTTCAGGCTGCACAAATTAGTCCACTAGAAGCAAGTTAGTTCAGCTTTGAGCCCTATTTCGTGTACGCTTACCTTCCATGGTCTATGGGGACTCGACTGAAAAATAGACATTAATCGGTTCGCAGAGTGTACAGAAAATCAAATAAGGGAGGGAAAAGATTTCACTTTGGCCTCCCAGCACTGGATTGTGTATTCTAAGGGCTACTTAGAAGCACTGGAGTGGCTGCTGCTGGGTGGGGCAAGGAGCCGAGGGATTGCTAGACTGGCTGGGAAACTGTTACGGAATGCGGAAAATGAAGATCATGTGATCGCAGCAGCTGCCCAGCAGAAACTAGCAACACTAAAGCAACCACAATTTCCACAAATTTTATTCCCTTGGGAGTCATGGGTCTTAGATTTGGGCCGTATTCTGTAAATTAGCCCACTTGATACACCTGGGTTAAAAAATTGTCTTACTGTGATGCACCATCTTGCCCAGGTAAAGGTCATGACAATGAAAGTTTTAGTTTTTACACAGTTAATTAAGTGTTGTACACCACCCAGAATCACAAAATAATATCCTGTGGAAATCTAAAGCCAAACAAGCTGACAACTGAACTTTATCTTATAGATTTTCACTGGTTTCATAGATGGTTGCTCCTGCTAACGTTCATCTTCAAAGAACACAAATAGAGAGACCCTTGGCTTTTAGAGTACTTACGGGATTGATGGAGGAATCAGGATTTATTTGCAGGGTGTAAATGTTATCCGTTGAATATTGGAAAAGCCCGTAATACGGATTCAGCATTTCGTGGCATAGAAGGTACAGCCATTCCCTGCCGGATGTAATTTTTCAACAAGATTAGAAATGGGGTGTGGGTGAGAAATGAAAGTAAAAGTTTATTCCATTTCAGAAATTGGATTAGTTCCCAAGGTGGTGTATGACAGTCTGAAGCTCAGCATCTTTTAGATGGGTAGACCAGGGGAAATTTAGAGGAATTGAGGTCCACAGATCTTAAAAACTGCTGAGGTTCAGAAAATGCTGGTTTATGAGACAGCATAAGACGCTTTGGAAAAAGGCTGACTCCAGTGAGTGAGATTGCCAACATTTAAGAAAAACATTGTGGGAGCAGAGTCCAATCACGACGGTTTTTCTGGCTCCTCCTCGCTCTGTTCAAAGAAAGGCATTCAACAGGAAACAGAAATAAAAACAGGCAATGGGAAGTTTGGGATCTTTTGTTGTTGTCGGTTTTTTAAAAGAACTGTGAAGATTTCTTTTTTGTGGGAAGATGGTACCTGATAAGCTGAATACCTGAGGTAACAGGTATTTAATTGCATAATGGGGAATCTTCTGCCTACCCCGCCCCCCCCAAACCAAAGGGAGACATCTGGTTAAGGCATGTTAGAGGATTCTGCATCTGTCTAGACAGCATTAAAGTGCAGACAAGATAAAGAGAGGCTGAAACTCTCCCAAGAGGGGAGGTGATGACAAGAGAGAGGTCAAAGGCAGAGAGAACTCCCAGACTGGTGAACAAAATGAGAGAACAGTATCAAGAGACAAAACAACACACACACCCCTCCACAAAAAAAGGGGTTTTGGTTTTGGTTTTTTTTTAAAGCAGCAATTTAAATGCTGATGGATTCAGCTGCCCCAGGAGTGCTCAAAACACAAGGGGAGATATCAGCATTACAAGAGGAGGCCAGGATGAAATTACAGCTGAGAACTACCCAAGTACTGTAGATGGATCAGGAGAAGCTTTTCCAAAACAAGTCAGAAAGTTTGGCTTGCCTAAGGCACATGAGAGGCAAAGTGGTCCACAGCAGCACATTTCACATTTCAAAATGTTAGGAAGGAAGAAATGTTATTTATCTCTACCCCACTGGACAGATTCAAACGCAGCTTTGGTTTCTTTAAGTATGGTTCTCATTGTGGATCCCTTGGGACTCTCTGAGCTTGGTTGTTTTCTTGCAGACGTTTCATTGCCCAACTAGGCTACGTTATCAGTGCTAGAAGGGAAGGAGGTTTGCTTCTGTTTATAAAGGGAGCACCTAAATAAGGGGCCACCGAGAACAACCACAAGGAACCGGCAGGAACACTTCCACAACAATGACAGGGCAAACTGATAGTATATAAATGGAGAGCGACAACCCCCCCTCGCTTAAAAATCCTAAAAGCTCTTTTAGGATTCTGGCCCTTACCTTGCTACTCCACCATAATCTAAACCTTCCTCTCCTCGAAATTTCACCATCAGCCTCTTCTTCAGATCTTTCGGCCTCATCTTCATTATCTGACGGTAAGATTCCTATACACAGAAGGAGAAGCGCTTAAAAAAAAGGCCACCATTATTTTACCAAAAGCAGCCAAACTTCTCACATCTCTTTTCTACCTAATATTGGGGAAATTATTAGAAATCAGGAACGTTAGGAATCTTTTGGCTGTTTCTTATCTAAATGTGGTTTTGTTCTTGATGCTCAACAAGTTGCTCGAACCTCTTGGGAAACAGGCATATGATGTAAAACCACAGTTTTATGAGCCGAATGGATGTTCTCAGCTATTAGAGATGCATTGCAGTTACTGGCCTGCTCTACTGGAAAGGCAGATCATAGAAAAACACCAAGCATGGGGTACAACCACAACTAAGGATCCAAATTTCTGCTGCTAAACAAAAGCAGTGGTTAAGTTTGGGGCAAGCCAATTTTATCACCTTCCTTTGACACAGCTGTTCAGCGAATCGTTGCGGTTCTTAAGTGAAGGACGTGGTCATTAAGCAAACCAGCTTCCGCCCACACACCCCTGTGATGTCAATTATCGAAAGTTGGACGGGAAAGCCGCAAATGACTGTCACATGACCCTGAAATTCTTCAACCGTTGTGACTATGCACTGGTTGCCAAGGGGGTCCACATTTTGATCCTAAGATCGTGGGGATGCTGCAACAGTTGTATCTGCAGGGGCCAGTCGTAAGTCCATTTTTTTTCCCAGTGCCGTTGCAATTTCAAATGTTCGCTATATAAATGGTCATAAGTCGAGGACCGCCTGTCTCAGATCCCCCATTTTCCTAGCTGGTCTTTTCAGGCAGAGGAAACTCAGCTCCTCTTCTTCTCTCTCCCAGGTTCCTGTGTTTACATACCTCGAATATTTCTTCCCTCGATACTTCGATGCGACAGTGGCCAGCTTGGGGCTGCTGGAGGGACAGTTCGTGCCGGAGGAACTTGAGCTTCTGCACCAAGTCCCGCTCGTATCTCTGCGCGGGCAGCTCCTCGCTGTCTTCCAATGAGCCCTCGTTTGGTGCTTGCAAGGGCTGGTTGGATTCTTTTAGTTGGCATTGGTGACTTTAGGTGGGGAAAGAAAGGGAGAGAACGTGTGACTTACAAAAAGCAGTGTGGGGAAGAACGAGGCAACAGGAGAGGGTCTGTTAATTTATTTAAAGAGAGCACATGGACGTCCCCTCTAAAAACGCAAGGAAGTAGAGCTCACAACAATAAAAAGCTTGGCCTCTGAAAACCATCGAACACAAACCAAACCCAGGGCCTCAATCATCCTTCTGGGATACCCCACGACTCCAGACATTCACACTATACCCAGAGCCTCAATGGCATCTGTTTTTAAGGGTAATATACCGAAAGGATATTAAAATATTTCCTTATGCAACCTACTGCTTCACTACCTCCACATTATATTTATGGGGTAGCTTCAAAAAAAGCCAAGCAGCAACTGAAGGGTGACTTACTTCATTATGTGATGCAGCCTTGGGTCTGTGAACTGGGTGGTTCTGTTATTATGATCTACAAAATATATTCTTCCTGATACGGTACTTCTAACCTCCCAGCCTGGAGGCAGAGGTCCAAGTTCATCACAATTCACACTGTTAAGGTCTCTGGAAAAAGGAAAAGAAAAAGAAAAAAAATGGAGGAGGAACTGGATTTAACTTAATGCCGGCATTATTTTAAATTATTTGAACATGTCTGACGAAAGCAGAAGCCATATAAATCTCCAAATTTAAGGACCCAACGTTTCACTTCCTGAAAACATCTAAATGAACTCAAAAGCAGCGACTGTACCTACCTTGGTATCCTGGGATCGTGCCAGGTGCTAACCCCAGTTTGTGTATGCAAAAAGTAAACTTGTCCCTGTACTGTTGTCCTTTGCTCTGAAGAGACAGGGGAAAAAAAGAAAAAAAGAGGCTAACAGAGAAAATGCCCAAATCCCCCAGAAACCTTTGTGACTAAAGCCAGACCTAGTAAAAATGAGCTAAAGCATAAAACGGTAGTTTAGTTGTTTCCCTTACCTTTGTAGGAGAGTTGTCATTGTTACGACAGGAGAAAAGTGACACCAAGAAGTGTATTGCAGTTTCCTCGCTTTTTCAATTTATTTTTGTTTACCACTCATTCAGAAACCCGGTGCTCTTTGGAGCAATGTGCAGTCCTGTTTGTCGGTCCTTCACATTTTATCGGGCAGCTGTTTCAGGATGGTTCCCTCCCAACTACCACCAGAATCTGGTTTTAATATTGCCTTGCCAACAGACCAAGTGAACAGTAAGTCCAGCTGCAAAATCCTGATGCATTCATTTGAGAAATGCATCACCAACAGTGTTAAACTACCCATCTGGCCAACTCCCGGGGTGTGTGTGTGGAATCTTCCCACTTATTCTGCCTCTTAGACAAAAGCCAATTGCACATCACTAAACATAAACTTCTCGGGAGTAAAACTTAAGAGCTACAGTGCCAAGTGAAAAATCACGTAAAAGAGAAGTCCACAAAATGACGCAGTGCCACTTCCTGGGTACAAAACAGGACATAGAAATCTCTTCTCCCAACACCCCTTCCCTTCCCTTCCCTTCCCTTTCCTTTCCTTCTATGCCTGACTGGCTATGCAAAACGACTCTGGGCAGCTTGTGGTTCCATAAAAAATATAGGAACAATTACAAATATAAAAGTTAACTGAACCACTTGGTCTCGCCTCGGGATTGCGGGACGGGAGTCAACCCTAACCCAAACTCACCATAGCCTTCAGGCAGATCCGGCGATGGCGACTGATGACCGTGGGGCCTGTTTTGGGGAGTCTGGACATGGCTTCTTACATCAGGACCCCGCAATCGCTGGACCTGCAGGGTCTGATCCTGGCCAGGGGTTTCTGTGAACCGACAGTTCCCTCCACCAGCAGCTCCCGTGCTGTCCGTATACGGGGCTGGCTCTTCCATGTAGCAGCTCAGAGGCCTCCCAGGTCCCGAGTCTTCATAAACCGTTCTGAAAATTAGGGAAGCTCGTTCAGGGGACAGATTTTCACACATCCCTAAAGAAGCATTGGAATAATCGACTTGAGGGGAAGGGGCCCAGCCTTTCCAAGTAGACCTCACTCTCAGGAAGCCAAGAACCAAGAAAATTATGTTGAAACACAAAAGTCATCTGATTCGCAACAGCAAGATTTTGAGGAGGAGGACCTGTTTTGCAAAGACTAAAATTGCCTTTATCTCTTCAATGACCACACTTCCTCCGGTGACTCACTTAATGAAGATAAAATGCCGAGGGAAAGCGATCTGACTTTTTGGCCCTTGTTCTTTTCTGTGATTGTTTTTTTTTAGTTGTTTTTTGACCCAGTTGCTAAATTTAGCTTTTATTCTTAAACTGATAGAAGAGAATATTTGTAGCTCAGGGTAGACATGAAGGGTCCTTGGTGCTGTCTTGAGATCAGTGGTTTTCTTGCAGACGTTTCGTGACCCAACTGGGGAACCTCATCAGTGCATGATCGTGGATGATGTTAGGTACAGTGGTACCTCAAGATACGAAATTAATCCGTTCCAGGGTGGCCTTCGTATCCTGAATTTTTCGTATGTCGAAGCAGCCCGTCCAGCCAAAACATGGTTTTGGCTCCCCCCTCAGGCCGACAAGGATTGTGTTTTTCGTATCTTGGAATTTCTTCGTATCCTGAAGCAAAATAGTTTTCGTATCTTGGATTTTTCGTAACGTGAAGCATTCGTATCTCGAGGTACCACTGTAGTTTGAAATTTTTATTTATTATATTGGTGTAAGATGAGAACATGACAGAAGTGAAGTAAACATATAGACACAGTCTACGTAACTGTACGTAAAATGTCCACGGGGGTACAGCAGTGGTCTTATAACTGGATGTCCAATTCAGCTACCCAGGCCATCGCCCCTGGTGTTGCTTCATGCAGATCTTTTAGGGGGCCAGCGAACGCATGTTGTGGGACAACCTTGCACAATATTTTAACAGTTTGCATATCTGCACCACAATCACAACAAGGGGAATTTTTCCACCCCCGCTGATGTGGGGCAGAGCACTTAATTCTGTTCAATTTCAACCAGATAAAGCGAGGCGGTTTGGAAATGAAAGGTCTGCGAGAAGACACCCGAGCTCAGAGAGCACCAAGGACCCCACAAATTGATGGGAAGACAGGATACCTACCCTTCATTCTCCAAGAGCCCCCTGCAGTCTACCACAGACCCTCCTGTGCCTATCCTATCTCGTGTCTGTAGGCTGACTGGAATGAGAAAAAGAGAAAGAAAAATTCAGAAGTTTCAGTGTGCAAATAGAAGACAACAACAAAAATACAAAAACATTTCTGGGAAGTGGTTAAATTTGACATGGCAAGCATTTGTACATTTTTTAAAATAGACTCTCAAGTATTTGGCCATGATCCACATGCAGAGTTCCTTCCTATGGAGGCAGATCTGAGTACTTTGCTGGGATAACTTAAGAGGCAGGGCATTTTCATATTCTAATTCAATCTATCTTTAATGACAAAAAGGAAAAAAAGAAGAATCTAAGCTTTCTATTCCTAATGCCGCCTTAAAATTTCAGGAATTAAGACAATTAAAAATAATTAAAAACAACCAACAAAGCACCCACTGCCCAACGATTTAGACTGCAGTCTGTAAAATACTTTGGCTAAAACACAAAGCCTCCCATATTAACACACAATTGCAAAATTCTTTTCTCTCAAAAGAGCAAGGAGAGCAAATTTGCCAACACTAGGGGGCAGTCTAAAAGGGAAGACTATTTACCACCTCAGTCACACTAAAAATATATATTTCAATAAAGTTATTCTGCTGTGTTATATATCCAGAGTTGAATACAACAGCTATATTTTAATGATCTGTTCTGATAATCCTTCTTACCAACTATCTGGCCTCGGACTGCATCAGTGTCTGTGGGATTTAGTTTGCATAGATCCAAACGCTGGTCTGAAATGAACAAGGGGAGAGAAAAAAAATTTCAGCCAAGAATATATACAATTGGGAATCAAGCGTTCAGAACAGAGACACAACATATTGCCCAAGCCAACCCAGAAAACATTTGGCAATAAAGACATGCTTACATCCCGTATCTTTTAGCCTGCTGATGGCATTCGAAAGAAGTCGGACGCATCCCAGGAAGCCAGCTCCCTGTTTTTTGTGGATTTTCTTATGGTTCCAGACACTGATGGTGATAGAATCTGATTTTCCAACGTATCTAGAATAATCAATTGGAGGGTGATTATTTAACTGAGGTTCGTTGTCTGCTACGGTACAGCTTTCCCATTTGTTGAACCCGTTTGAATAATGCTTTGGTTAACACTACGCCTTTATCAAAGTAGAGAAACATGCAACTAATCACTAGATTACTGTAATTTGCACAGCATGTTAAATAGATAACACACAAACATTTGTTAATTGCAGACAACCTTATTATAAACTAGAAAGTGCAGAAGAGCTCATTAGACCTCGGAAAGGGTGCTTTTTCTGCACCCTTTCTGCACCCTGTACTGCAGGGGTGGGCAAACTTTTTGACTCGCGGGCCACAATGGTTTTTAAAATTTGACAGAGGGGCCAGGCCAGAATAGGAGAATGGTGTGTTTGTATGAACTAATATAAATCGGATGTGGCCCACGGGCCGTAGTTTGCCCATGTCTGAGCTACACTTACTGAACCATAAAAGTTTGTTGTTTGTCTTC
>JAEANM010001333.1:0-28501 GCA_017656035.1 Myanophis thanlyinensis
GGCTGAATTTTATGACAATGGAATTACAAAGCTTGTTCACCACTATGATAAGTGCCTCAATTTGTTCGGTGAATATGCTGAAAAATAGTATTTAAGTGTCACTTTCAAGTGTATATAATAAATTTTTTCCTACACTTCTTTTTTTTTCTATTGCAAAACGTAATCTATTTTGTGGATAACCCTCGTAGAACAGAAATCTTTATTTAGCCAAGTGAGATTGGACACATAAGCAATTTGTCTCTGGTGCATGAGCTCTCAGTGTATATACAAAGAACAAAGCAGTGGTGAATTCAAATAATTTTTCTACCGGTTATGTATTTTGCCAGGAAATGTACATAAGATCAGCTAAAAAAGTATGCACCCTCATAACAAATCCTAGGAGCTGCGAATCTAATGGTGATGTCCATTTTGTCCATGAATGCATGGAGAGCTAACCCTAACCCTAACCCTGAGTGGATTTTACACAAATAGGATGTTCCCATGTATTTTGCCAGGAAAGGTACATAAGACCAGCTGAAAAGTATGCATCCTCATCACGATTCCTAGGAGCTACGAATCTATTGGCGATGTCCATTCTGCTCTACGAATTCATGGAGAGCTAACCCTAATCCTAACCATAACCCTAATCCTAAAAGGATTTTTCACAAATAGGCATTTCCCATGTATTTTGCCAGGAAATGTTATGCACCCTCCTACCCATTCCTAGGGGCTCGGAATCCATTGGTGTTGTCCATTTTGCTCTACAAATTCATGGAAAGCTAACCCTAACCCTAACCCTATAGTACTATAAGTACTATAAAGTACTATAAATTTTAAAGTTTCTTCACAGGCTGATCTGGTTCTTAATCACACTAAGATTTGCAGGATTTTTAAAGTTGATGTATTAAAAGCTAATATTTTTCTCTGAGTTGAATAGTCTTTCTATATAGGCCACTGTCTCCACTCATCCATCATGGCAGTTAGGAATACCTGTGTTTTTGCTCCAGTGTTATACAGAAGTACGGTTCGTCCCATGGCTGCTGCGCTTGGTATGCAAAAGAAAAATGAAGGGATCACATTGCTGAGGCCATGAGCCAAGAACTCCTGAAAAAGTTTTTTTTTACAAAAGTAAGGAAAAGGCTAGACAAAAGTCCCATAGAATCAAATACCCTCAACTGAAGTCAACTTGCCCTCCCATTTCTTATACCATCCTCCCCTAATAAATGCATCCTGAAGGCAAATTTTAAGGCTATTAGTTTTTTTTTTACCTGGTTATCATCCACAGAGTAATGAAATCTTTGAGCAGAGTCATGGGCCAGAGCTAGAGATGCCACGTAACCAACTAATGCAACTCCAAAAGACTCTGTCACTACTTCAGGGAGGATCTTCAGAGGTGGAGACCTTGGTGCTGGTATACTGTAAAAATAAAGATACTGTTAGCAAAAAATTTACTACTGATTTTGTGGGTGTGGCTTGGGGGTCATGGCTGGGGGGTCATGTGATAGAGTGGGCAGTTTCTGTAAACAGGGCAATACAGATTAGGCTACAAACAACACCAGAATGTTACACTGTAAAGTGGAAAAAACAAAAAGGTTTCTTCTAACAACTGGTTCTCTGACCTACTTAAGAAAATTTACTACCGGTTCTATTTAACCTGCTAGAACCTGCTGAATTTCACCTCTGACTATTAGGTGGCAGAAAATGTCACTGTCAAGCCTGAAGCTGATCTGGCCAAATCCATCTTGAGGCTTCAGTGCTGCCACACTGGAGCGAAGGATGGGGTGGGGGGACTAGAGCTTCCTGGGGTTATCAGTAGTCAGAATGAAATGCTTTTTCTTGGGAACCAAAGACATTCTCACACCTAGCCAGAAGGAGGAAGAGTAATGTCACCAGACCAGTGGACACTGCTTTGACTGGGCCATGTGACTGATCGTTTGGGATTAAGAAGAAAACATTTACTTTTAATTAGGTGAAAACCAAGGGGCCCCTCAGAGTTGGTTTTCACCAGATATGCGCCAATATGATATGTCCAATAAAGCTATTCTGCCTTGGAGTTTTTCTTGCAATGGATCTATTACTTGGAATCTTGACAGTCACACTGAAGAATGTGGCAAAACTGTTGTGAATATTGAGTGAATATCCAAGAAAAATCAGCTGTACTATACATTATTCTACTATTTTAGCTATCATTAGAACCTGCAAAGGGCCATGCATTATAGGTACTGCATTTTTATTGTTGTTGTTATTCGGTTCAATCATGTCCAATTCTCAAAACTGACTGAATCTATTTATCAATTATGTGCTCAGTTCTGTGCTCTTTAAAACTGTTAAAACTGTTAAAACTTAGCATAAGGCTAAGATCTGGATCAGGGGTGTCAAATTTGCGATGACACATTGTCATCATGTGACGTATTGCAGTTTTTTCCCTCTTCCCTAAACTGGGGGTTGCCGTGACCAGTATGTGCTAGCCCACGGGCCATGAGTTTGACACCCCTGATCTGGATTATGCAGTTTAATTTTGAGCTCATTCATCACTTTTATTGCTTGATATGCAAGAAATCATGTGTGCAAGTCTCAACCTCAAATGCCACCATGTTTTTTTGTAATGTTAGAATAATTTAACTGGCCTATCTTGCAGCTTGCTTGCTTGTTGATTGATCATTTTTGTTCTGTTTCATTGGTATCTCCATACTGATTCTGTGTGAAAGAAGCATTCCATTAGTACAGATAATCCTCAATTTACAACAGTTCTTTTAGTGGCCATTCGAAATTACAACAGCACTTGAAAAAGTGACATGATTGTTTTCACATTTACGACTGTTGCAGCACCCCTATGGTCATGCAATCAAAATTCAGACACTTGGCAGATGATTCATATTTACTATGGCTACAGTGTCTCAGGGTCATGTGATCACCTTTTGCAACAATCACATTACTAACTTAACAACCGCAGTGATTTACTTAACCATTGTGGCAAGAAAGATCATAAAATGGGGCAAAACAAATGTCTCACTTTGCAACATAAATTTTGGGCTCAATTGTTGTTAAGTGAGTTTTGCCCCATTTTACAACCTTTATTTGCCACAAATGTTAAGTGAACCACTGCAGTTGTTAAGTGAGTAACATGGCTGTTAAGTGAATCCGGCCTCCCCATTGACTTTGCTGTTCAGAAGGTCACAAAAAGGGATCACACGGTTGTACATGTGAAAAACGGTCACGAGTCCCTTTTTTCAGTGTCCTTTTAACTTCCAACAGTCACTTAAATGAATGATTGTAACTCCAGGACTGCCTGTACATACCCAGACAGTGTATGTGATTTGAGATATGTGGCCAAGCAAGCCTCGCAAAGGACATAAAAATTTGAAGAAGCCAAAGCTTTAACTCGTCTCTTTCAAAAAGGCTGTGCACAACTTTTAATAAAAATTCCTTGTCAAATATATTTTTTTAAGTTTAAAATGTATTTTAACAAAACCTAAATGTGAGTGCTTGGAAAACAAAATGTTCTGATAAATCCAATCCCTGTGTCTAATTATGTCTTTCTCCTTTCAAAAAACATTCCTACCCCCACAAGGCGCAATGAAAGGAAATATATTTGTAGCAATTCCTGAGCTTATTTCAATGCATTTCAGATCCTGGGGATGTGTGGGGGCAGAAAACACTGCAGAGCCTTCAAATTTCCCAACACCGAAATAAGTTACTATGAAAGTAGCATAGAGGCACAAGAGATAGATCTGATGTCAAATTTCTCCACCCAAGATTAAGTCCTATCTGTGACCCGAGAGAGAACAGTCTATAAGTGGAGAAAAAAGGATAGATTATTTTATTATTGAATGTATAAATTTAAAAGCATTTGATTTATCCTTTTGAAAACTCTCTGTACTAATTTTAGAAAGTGCACTCACAGAGACAATAGTGATACGTTATTTAAAAACAAAATTATTAGGTACCAGATTCTGATTTCATTACTTCTCTGAGATGTTAGCATTTGAATTAATGCAAACTCTATATTTTTATTTTAATTCTTCAACTGTTTTGTTGTTTAATTCACATTAACAACTGGAACCTATAAAATCGGGGTAAGAAATAAGTATATTTCCATATGTGGATACATGTACTGTATATAAACATAAAAACTTATTTATAGAAGACTCATTACCCTTTTGGAATATGTCCCACAACTTCCAGGCCAAAACTGTGCTCCATGTCAGCAGAATAGCAGATGACAGAGGTAGCAATTACCTATTGTCAAGCAACAATAAAGATTAGGTGATTTGAAACAAGATTATATTTCTTTAAAAAAGTACAAGAAGTAGCGTAACTGTTTTTCTACTTTTTAGAAATATGGATTAAGACCAACTACACAGTCAACTATGAGATGGGAACCCTTGGTGAATACCATAATTATCGACTCAGTTCATGGCTTCTGGATAGACATAAAGCAATGTTCTTTGATCCAATGGTCACATTGTTTCTTGGAAAACACAATGGGAGCTTGTAGCCATACTTCCTTCAGTGACATGT
This sequence comes from Myanophis thanlyinensis, assembly GCA_017656035.1. NCBI lineage: Eukaryota > Metazoa > Chordata > Lepidosauria > Squamata > Homalopsidae > Myanophis > Myanophis thanlyinensis. The sequence continues at coordinate 4,501 of JAEANM010001333.1, forward strand.
CTTAATATATTTTAGAATTCCAAAGGTGTTCCCTCCATACTCATCAGTATTTTATATAATTCATATTATTGAAGAGAGTCCCTAGCTTTCCAGAGGTACTTTCTGGAGTCCAGCTGGTTGTGGGACCAGAAAAAAAAAAGGCAGGAGTCATATAGTCATAGTGTATCCATCCTTTCGAAATATGTAAAAATCCTGGGAAAGGATATGGTGAAATCTCTGCTTGGGAAGCCCTAAACTAGCCTAACTGAAGATGGTGATTTGGCATTAAAGTTATACCTCTTTAGCTACAGTATATATTGATTTAAATAAAAAGTATCAATGTAGCTAGCTCATCTGACATTTTTAAGAGAAACAAACTGAGGCATTCTTCAAATTAATTATTCTAGCTTATATATCAAACATTGCCTGACTGACATTAATGGGCACAAACAGTATTGATTAAATCTTTATTACCTTTTTCTTTCATAAGAATGTAATGTTTTTCTCACAAGTTTTATGAGAAACAATATACAAATCTTGTGACAGTGGACTTTGAGACATGCTGCTTATCAACATCATTTTGTTTATTTGACTATTAAAGGGAGAAGGAAAATATATATTTTTAAAAAATGGTCAAACTTTCTAGAATTATTTACTTATGGTGCTTCCTGGAAATTTTAATTTTGAATTATCCTTTAACATGATGCATTATATTAGAAAATAAAATTGTAGATGGCTTGTGTATTTATTAGGTTTTTATCATGTCTTTCCTTTTAGAAATGATACATAGCATAGCATAGCATAGCATAGCACTCCCTCCTTTCTTCCTGTCCTGTGGAGTACCTTCACATATGTCCATGTGCATGTATGTGTGTGGGTCATCCTAGCAGTTGCCATGGCTGAGGATAGACTTGAACTGATTCATAGATGGTTTACCACAACATCATTACAATGCTAAATCTATACATATTTGTTTCATGAAATAAGCAGAAGGCACCAAGAACTGTAGCAAATTATTAGTACAATATCTAAAAAGTCATACTTACCAGAACCAAATCAATAGGAAGCACAATTTTAATTTTCTTCTTAAATTTTTCATTTAGCTCTTTAACAAGAACTAGTATGGCAATACTAGATATAGACAGTAGGACAGTTTCCAGCTGAATGGATCTGATGTTTTCAAAAATGTAGGCATAAATCTATAAAGAAAGAAAGATCGTACCTTATAAATAAGCAGTATTTAAAGATATACTCAGGTATAGAGAAGTTATGATACTGAGACCTAATCCTGAATATTATAAATTAGATCCAGCAATGCCCTCCACAAACAGTAAATTTTCTTTTGTTTTCTGATGAGATGCATATTCTGTTCAAGTCTTTACTAAAGAAAAAAAAAAGGGGGGGGGGGCTTAACTTCTGCTAAAAACTTTGTCTTTCCTGTAATTTACAGGGGGCGTTCTTAATATTCTGGAATACTATGAATTTTTTATATTTGCTTTATATACCTACAGCAATCTAAATGAACACAAATATATACTATTTAATATGTAAAAGATATAAGGTGGACAACTACCATGGCAAGTTAAGTCAATTATGCTTATAACAGTTTCCAAAATTAATATTAATTTTAAAACATCAATAATTACAGCATGGAATATCAGTCTAATAGCCAATGAGCTACAGAAGAATCTGCTGTTAATGGCAGAGAAACAAGTCAATGCCTAATTTAAGAAAGGTAGTGATATCAAGCTCCAAGGCTCACCTTCAACACATACACACACACACACAAATAGGGTCTAAATTTCTCCAAGCAAAGACAAAAGCTCTATGGAAATTTAGAACAAAACAGAATAACAGAGTTGGAAGGGACCTTGGAAATCTTCTAGTCCAGTGATGGTGAACCTTTTACTTACCGAGTGTCGAAAATTACACACTTTGCGCATGCTATCCGCACTTGCATGCGGCTCCTCCATGTGCGTTGCATGCACAACTGCACCATCTGCACATGCATGCAGCTATTGCATGAGACTAATGCACACATGAGCAATTGCGTGTGCATGCGCAGGAGAGCTCTGAAGACCAGCTGGATTTCCTGCTGCAATTGCGTGCATGCACAGCGTACGCCCAAAGACCAGCTCGGTCTCTGCAATCGTGTATGCATGAATGTACAATTGCATGTGCATGCTCAGCTGGAGGTAAGTTGGCCAACAGCTTGTGTGCCCAGCAAGATGGCTCTGCGTGCCACAGGTGCCATAGGTTCGCCATCACGGTTCTAATCCAGCCCACTGTTCAAGAAGAAGACACTATACCATTCCAGACTAATGGCTGTGAAATGAACCTAAAGAGAGTCCTAATGATAATCCCAGTGAAGATGACATCTACAGATAAAAAGGTGATTTGGTGGGTTGCAGGTTGCTGTAAACTCTACCATCAAGCTTAACAGCTTACTCTTCTTATTAGCCATTACCCTTGTCCAACAACACAAAGAAACTGAGACTGCCATTTTCCAGAACTAAATTATAGAGGGATACAATCTCTTTGTTATCCCATGCAAGTTGTGGAGAAATTTGGACTTTTCAACAAAAATGCAATAAGACACTTGAGAAAGACGCTTGGTAAGACCAAAGGACCACAAAGTTCTTTTATGTTTCTTGTTGACATTTAATTAAATCATAATCAATTCAACAGCTCATCACAGTAACACAAAAAGAATCACCTGTTGCATAGATAACATTTTCAAAACTAACGTAGACATTCATCCAATCAGCAAAGAAAAGCAAATTCATCTCAGGATGCCAAATCAAAGTTTATTTTTGGAATGGAAAGCTCATACAGATTTTCTGAAGAGATGAAGGATAAAGCAGTGGCTGACAATGTGGCAAGACTGAACAGGCAGAGTACACCCCAACAGAGACATACCAACAATTGTATATAGTAATTCAGCTCCAACAATTGTATATCGTAATTCAGCCACATCATTGAATAGTGCATACTAAGACATACAAATGACATCATAGAGTTAGCATGCCAAAAAGTATAACTGCAAAAATAAAGCAATTAAGGATGAAGTTCTAAATGGGTGCAGCTATCAAAGCAAAGAGATTTATTCAAAAGATTGGAACCTATACTAACAAATCCAATTTTATAGGCAGAAAGCCCCCATTAAATTGCTAAAAAGTGTTTTTCTCCAACATTTGACAGCCAAACGTAACATCGATTCAGAATGAAATCGCTCTACAAACATAATTTAAATCTAAGTCTAGAATCATCTAATTCAGAAACTTGTTCATAAGAAAAATAAGAGATCAGGTCCTAAAAATGAACATTCACTTTTAAAGAATTATTTATATATTATTTAGCTTGTTCTTGTTTTCAGAAAATGTGCTGCACAGCATTTCAGCTGTCAAGTGGAATCCTGCCATGCCTTGTCTTGAAAAAACTGGAAGTTGTATACTTTATTTTTAATATTGCATATCTCAACATTCTGCATAGCCAAGTACAACTGGAAACAGCTATTTTAAAAAATGGATGTGACACAGTCCTTTCCCATGTAAGTGTGGTATCTGTCTGGAAGATACTTGCCAGGCTAATGAGGTCATATTTTTATTTTCTATTATATATATATAAGAGATATATAATAATTTAAAAAAAGCTGCTGAAGGGGGAGGAGACCTGTAGCCTATATATATATATATAAATTTTTATTAAGTCTTTTAAGACAAAGATAAAAACTAACAGGAACTAATATAAAATAAAGAACAAAATAAAAAGCCAAAAGTATAAAGTATGAGAATTTTATTTATTTATAGTTCATATTTCTTAACCACCTATGTCTCTTACAGAATGAAAACAATTATATCCTACTCTATGATTACAACAAAAAAAAATCACTCTTTTTTCTATTATCTCTTTTTTCTAACCATCAAAATGATAAACCATGCTGTTTTTTCTTGTTTCATGCAAAAAGTCTATAAGGACTCAGTAAATCTATAGTCAACAGTGAACATAAATATTATCTTTTCTCTAAAAAAGAAGTCAATTTAGCAATCTTGAAGACTAGTCGGTAGAAATGTAGCTGGGCTTCAAAATTCATGGCAATAGCAACTCATTCCCAATAGCATCTGATAGCAAACCTAGAATTGCATCCGGAATGGACTCTGATTAGAGATAACAAAATCAGGCCTGATCCAAAAGGTCACAATAGTATTTAGAGTTTATCCTGCAACTTTAATAAGCATGCAAATATAAGCAAAACACACAACAAACATTTATCAATGTACTCACATAAAAGAATCCCAGAGGCCCTGAGATATATGGCATTTTCATTCCCAGGAGATATTTCACTTGCGAAGTCACAACGTGCGTAGCTGCCCCAGTCGTCATTGCACTTATCACTGTCTCTGTTAGCAAGAAGGTAGCACTGCCCAAATGTAGCATAAACATTGCTACCTGAGAAACCAGAAATATAAAAGATTGCATCCAGATGCGGTTACTGATTCTTATTTAGGAAAGAGAAACACTAACTTGCATTCTTTTTTTTTAATAGCAGATGAGAAAGATCCATGAGCTAATCAAGTAGAAGTTATTTCATTACTCATTGCATCCATGAATAGCCTTTCAACCCATGCTAACTTTATTAAATGCTATCTCTCTTATGTTTACACAAATACGTTTTTTTCCCCTAATGAGTTTACCCTCAGGCTCTGTGCTGAGATTGTTAATAGCTGACTGGCCATTTGTTTTCATTGGCCTTAGGTTATTCCAATGAACAAACATTATAAACTCTGTGGCTAGGACAAATATCAAGCCACAGAAGTCACACGGTTTACCCTTAAAAGTTACTGTGCAGCAGAGGTGAAATTCAGCAGGTTCTAACAGGTTCTTTAGAACCAGTAGTAAATTTTCTAAGCAGTTCGGAGAACCAATTGTTAGAAGAAATCTCCTTTTGTTTTGTTTTTTCATTTTACAGGGTTAATTCTGGTGTTGTTTCTAGCCTAATCTTTATTGCCCTGCTTACAGAAACTGCCCACCCAGTCACATGATCCCACCAAGCCACGCCCACAGAACCGGTAGTAAAAAAAATTGAATTCCACCACTGCTGTGAAGGTAATCTTCAATTTAGGACCACAATGGAACCCAAAATTTCTATTGCTAAGTAAGACCATTGTTAAGTGATGTTGTGTCCCATTTTATGAATCATTGCAGTTGTTAAGCGAACCAATGCAATTGTTAATTGAATCTGGCTTCCTTCATTCATTGTGCTTGTCAGAAGCCAGCGAGAGAGCCCTACAGATGAAAATGTAATTTTAAAAAATATTAGAATGTGCAGAAATGGATAGTTTAATACTTAAAATGAAGGAGAAGGAAGAATCTGAGTATTTTTTTAACATGGGACTTGTTTTATCAATGGCTAACTAACAGAAAGAAACGTTAGAAAAGTAAAAGCATAACAGAATGATTAATTAAATAAGAGAAGTTCACTAAAATGGATAAGTAAATACTGTTATTATTTTGTGACCATTATTAATGCTATGAATATTACTATTATTATTATTACTATTTCTCAAAATTAACTATATCCAGACAACACACTTTTTATGTAAGGCATTTGATTTTTTTATGATTAATTTAAAAAAAATGGGGAAAAGAAGCCATCTGGGAAGGTTACAAATGGTGATCATATGGCCACAGGACCACAGAACTGTCATAAATAATCTGATAAATAGATAATGATAATGGTGATAATATGACCCTGGAAATTCTGCAACGGTTCTAAGTTAAAAACCTTGTCATAAGTCCTTTTTTTGTAACTTTGAAAGGTCACTAAACAAATGGTTGTAAGTTGGGGACTAACTGTACTCAGCTTATAAAATTCAGACTCTGACAAATTTGAAATGTAAAAGGTTAGATTTCTAGACATCACAACTGGAGAGATAGAAGTAAGAGCCACAATTTGTCTGTGTGTCTGTGTTTGTTTCTCGCTGCCTCTGTGTATGTATGTGTCTATGTCTCTGTGTGTAAATGTTTTTTGTTAAATACAGGGAGTCCTCAACTTACCACAGTTTGTTTAGTGACCAAAGTTACAACAGTACTGAAAAAAGTTACTTATGACCAATTTTCACACTTATGACCATTGCAGCACCCCCCCAGGGTCACATGATCAAAATTCAGATGCCATTGGATGCTTGACAACTGACTCTATTTATGACGGTTGCAGTGTCCAGAGTCATGTAATCCCTTTTTGGGGCCTTCTGACGAGTAGAATCAAAGAGGAAACCAGAACCACTTAACACCTATGATACTAATTTAAAAACTGCAGTGATTCACTTAACAAATGTGGCAAGGAAAGTCTTAAAATGGGGCAAAACTCACTAAACAAATCTCTCACTTAGCAACATAATTTTTGGGCTCGGTTGTGCTTGTAAGTTGAGGACTACCTGTAACCCCCACTTTTTTTCAGGAATGAAAAAAGAGGCACACATGGATACCTTCTTCTCATTTCCCCCCACAACAGCCTTGTGATGTAGGTACTTTTGTCAAGCCCTGCACCAAGGGCATAATCAAGGAAAGAAGAAACATACAGACTTCAATAAGGTAATAATTAGAGACAAAGTACAGAATCCTGGAATGTGTGTTAGAAACCTCCAAACCTAATTTGATAGTGAGTTCATTAAAGCAGACATTTTCAATCTATTCCGGAGCTTGAACTAGGGAGCCATTTTTGAGATAGCCTCTTAAACCCAAAGTCTGCTAAATCAAGGCCCATTAAGTAGCACTCAAGTTCTAAATGAAAGCTTATCTGAATTTTATTAAACATCTCCCGAAATATAGTATTTTATTTATGGATTTATTTATTTATTTGCCTGCAATACAGTGTGTGTGTGTTCGGGGGGGGGGGGGCAGCTCAGTGACTAAGATGCTGAGCTTGTTGATCAGAAAGGTTGGCAGTTCGAATCCCTTGCACTGTATAACGGAGTGAGCTCCCGTTACTTGCCGCAGCTTCTGCCAACCTAGCAGTTCGAAAGCATGTAAAAAATGCAAATAGAAAAATAGGGATCACCTTGGTGGGAAGGTAACAGCATTCTGTGCGCCTTCAGCGTTTAGTCATGCCAGCCACATGACCACGGAATCGTCATCAGACAGGGTGTTTTCCTCTGTAAGATTGAGAGTATCTTCACGTTTCGGCCGATTACAGGTCGATGTGAAGATACTCTCAATCTTACATGGGAAAAGACCCGAACTCACCTAGACCTACATACCTGTACCCCTGAAAATCTATGAAAAAAAATACACACACAGAGAGAGAGACAGAGTATACACACTGAGACACATACACATCTATCTGTTCATAGTTAAAATATGAAGATCATATTCTGGGAAATAAAAGTCAAGAGCTTTAGCAGCTTTGATTTGTTCCTGATTCCTGCCATATTGACTTTGAATTATTTGATACTTTTTAAAAAGAAAAATTCTCAGTGGAGCATGAATGCAGCTATTCAGAACACCTCGACAAGTTTGGCTATTGGTCTTCCTTTAGAACAAAAACATCATTTACCATTGGTACATCGCGCTATCTAGGCTATGAGCAGTTAAAATATGATTTGTGATACAAGCCTCAGTTGATCGGGTTCGCATAACAAGGTTAACCATGAAAATGGTGTCCAAAACAAATATCAGCAGGGATTAGTGAATATGATTCCTCTCCAATCACATGTGTTTAACAATTGTGTTAAAAAAAACTATGATGTGCTATCAACCTCTGGAGATTTCTGGAAGATGTGTTGTAGCTGATGAAAAAAGAGAGTAAGATAAAAAGAAAAAGACCAAAACTGCTGAGAGATGAAAGATAGAATAAAACTCTGTAAAGAAATAAAGATTTCCATAATTCCGTACCTAGTGTAGGTCAATTCAAAAGCATGCCTTACTTCTCCTTTGGATAAACAAAGATTAGAACAAAAACCACTGATTAGTTTTTGTGTTCATGCTCAGTGAGAATAAAATATGTTTTCCTTCTGATAGTATTTATCAGCAAGTAATGATAAGTCTTTTAAACATATCAGGAGCTAGCGTAAACAAAAAAGACAGCCAGTTCTAATATATGTTCAACTTCTATAACAATAACATTTCATTCAGATATTACATTCAAAGGTGATTCAGTTAAATCTCATATTGGAAAAACATAGTGCCTTTGAAACCATTATAAATGTATCTACACAAATACACTTTTTTTGCAAATCAGTTGTAAATATTTCATAATTCAATCAATGACTTGAGCTGGATGTTGTGTAATTTGTAAAGCCTTTAACTGACCAGAAAGACAGCATATAAACAGAAGCTTCTGAGACTTGCTTAATATGTTATATATTGCTTAATATGTTATACGATTTGTATAAAAATTGTTTTCATTACAAAACTGGAATACTCCAATAATTCACTATGGATATGATCTATGCACACATTTCCATTTTGCCGTAGACTCTTCAAGATAACCATGCAACATTCAGCAACGCACGTTATTCTTCATCTTTCATATATTCACATTTTTAAAAGAAACAGGAAAAGGGAAGAAGCATAATTATCATTTCCAGGTATAAGGGCATATTTGCAACTGATTATTTCAGCTTATTTATAAATGATATAAGCAAAGTCACTAGAGTTATTGAGATGATTGGCTTTTTATGAAAGTGTGCATGGTAACTGTCAAACATGCAGCTATACCCTACACTAACATTTACTATGCAAGGTGAAGCAGACAATATCTTCTCCATTCATTTCATGTACAAAAATCATCTAAATTAACATTGCTGATACAGCACTTCTTCTCAAACATAATCACCCTATTGATGGGTTATAAATCATGCTAAGCCAGAGAACTGGCTTAAAAGTATACAAAACAGGGGCATTTATAATATTGAGAATTACAGCTTCCATCATACCTCATCATTAGCTATCTCCCCCTAAGCATGGCAGAGTTATCATTTATTAACCTCTGGAATGCATAGATTATCTACTACCACCAAGCAGATTTTATTCAATTTTGAATCAGTGTGTTGTGAAAACCTGGGTACTATAAAGATTTGTATGCCGTGTATACATTTATTGTGTTAAGTGAAACAAATCAATATCAACTTAAATTAAAAATCATGATTAAATAATGTTTTAATATAATATCTGAAATATCCCAACTCATGTGGAAATACATCCTTCCATACTGACTTGCTTCTCTTAGAAACCCTGGTGCCACAGTGATTAGAATACAATACTGCAGGCTACTTCTGCTGACTGCTGGCTGCCAGCAGTTCGGCAGTTGAATTCTCACCCGGCTCAAAGTTGACTCAGCCTTCCGTCCTTCTGAGGTTGGTAAAATGGGAGCCCAGATTGTTGGGGGCAATATGCTAATGCTATAAACTGCTTAGAAAAAGCTGTAAAACACTGTGAAGCGGTATATACGGTATGTCTAAGCCACTGTTGCTATTTTAGTACAAGAACTGATTTTCTAGTTCTAAAATTCAGCTATTCTGAAAAACTTACTTGAATCAGCCCTCCTAGTAGTGAAACTGCTGCAGCAACTCCAATCCTCTGCATCTCAAACTCAGATAAGCCCAATACGTCAGATGTGTTGTCTGAAGTGAAACTGGTGTTTATGGGAGGAACAAGACGCTCAACAGCATTTGCAGAAATCAGTGAGGTCAGAGCAAAGGTTCCTACAAAAAAAGAAAGAGGATTTAGTTTTCATTTGTTTAACTCCTATCAGATTACTCAGATGAAGTTGCTTAGGAAGAAAAAAATACCTTTACAGGTAAGCCATGATTCAGGTTCCTTGGTTTGGACATGACATGTTGTGTGAACCCAAACTCTGTATTTAAATATCTTATTATGATTATAATATAGGGACATGGTGGCTCATTAGCTAAGATGTTGAGCTTGTTGATCAGAAAGGTCAGCAGTTCGGCGGGTCGAATCCATAGTGTCACGTAATGGAATGAGCTCCCATTACTTTCTCCGGCTTCTGCCAACCTAGCAGTTTGAAAGCATATAAAAAATGCAAGTAGAAAAATAGGGACTACCCTTAGTGGGAAGGTAACAGTGCTCCATGCACCTTTGGCGTTTAGTCATGCCGGCCACATGACCACGGAATCGTCATCAGACAGCGCTGGCTCTTCGGCTAAGAAACAGAGATGAGCACTGCCCCCTAGAGTCAGGAACAACTAGCACATAACTGAGAAGGGAACCTTTACCTATTATGATGATGTTTGATCTTTCTCATTTATAGCACATTTAACAAAATCATGGTTAAATAAACTACAGCCATATGATTCCAGACTATGTCCAACTAATTCTAATTTTAACTTGAATTCTTTGAACATGTTATGTTTTATAACCATTTTGAACTTCCGAAAGTTGTGAGATATGGTGATATTGATTTATCAATTGATTGATTGAATTCTAATGATTATCAGTATGCCATAGCTATATCCAGATATCCTGAGCACTAAGTCTTCCCTGCATATTTTTCTTTCCACCATTAGAGCTGACATCAGCCGGAGCATAGAAGTAGGGCAAAGATCAGAAGATATGAAGAGACCTGGCTCAGAGAATTGCCAAAAGTCAGACATGACTGAATAGATAACATCATCATCATTTTGTTTTCTGAAAACATCACCTTTATACGTTTCTTCCTGCCATGAGCATTCATTTCCATATTAAGAACTCCATTGTATATTATACAAATTCTACGCAACAAGCGGTTCACTGTTTTTATATCTACATGACTCATATGACTGCAAATATATGCAATCCTTGTGCTGAAGCGTATCTGAATTTTTAAAAAATATTTCCAGGGATAGTTTGATATCCCACAGTGATCTAGGGGGAAAGAAATAGTTTATAATAGGTAGAAACTGCTTCTTTGCATGAGAAAGCAATTAGTGATTGTATAAAAGAAACAGTATGCAATAGAAAAGACTTCTACCTCAATTTTTACAGAGTTCAGGCACACAGTACAGGCCACAGTGGACAAATAGTTTAGCCTGTAAAACACACCTTTTCCTTTTCTATGGACTGAATTTGCATCCATCACTCATAAATGCAAGAATGTCCTTATATGGCCTAGTAGATAGAGCTATTAACTGCACAATTTTTTATAGCACAGCGAAAAAATATGCTAACTGAAAATTATGAAAACTGTAGAAAAAAATGAATAGAAAGATTTAATTTAATTTACATTTGCTTTATTTAAAATCAAATATCATTTATATGGTAATTCTTTAACTTACTTACTCACTTACTCTAGTCAACAGTGACAATTCGATAATTCTTAAAGATCTTGAGAAGTAAAGTCAAGCATTTTGAAGCCCCTGTATAGCCCTGAGGTTTTAGGCTATTCATCTCTGATATATCTGAGACATTTACAACAAACACATCCTTAACAAACCAATAGATGTTTAAGAAAACATAACAATTAAAACCTTATTTTAATATTTGCTTAACTGTTTCCGCTACTATAAACAGAATTCTTTCATTCTGCTGATTCTTATTTCATTTAAAGATAAACTAAATACTGTAATAGCAGAATCTGTAAATATCTGCTCAGCTATACACTTTAAAAAAAATCAAAGTGCATCCACCCTTTTTTCAAAGTATAAGATAGTATAAATGCCTTTTTTAATGAAACCAATAGTGCATTGTATCCCAATTGGGCAATTTTTACACTTAAAATGAAATAACTATATAACATCTACTCTGCTGACTCAACATTATCATCACTTCCAAGGAAGTGGCCACAAAATCCAAATCCATCTTGCCAGTGAGTGGCAAGAGAGCTTTTAAAAAATGCTTTGGATACATTCTGATGCAAATTCTATGTACTTTGGATGGGATGTTGCAATCCTAGTAGACCACATGGCTCCCACAGAGTTGTTATTAAATGTAATGCTGAATGCACTTTTGGCACACAGGCTATTTGCAAAGAGCCAAACAATTACTCCAAAGAACACAACTGCTTCTCAGAAAGCATAATAATAACCAAGGAGAATGTGCATGTAGTTGAGCTTTTCAGCCCCAGAGGATTTAGTTTTGTGTGTAGTTCCATACAGTTCTGCATTTTAAGGGACACCGTCCTCAATATCAGAAAGACACAACTCTTTTCCTTCCTACATCATGTTCAACCCATATCAAATTAAGGGAGACCTGGCCCCATACCCAGCTCCATTGTTTTCTGCAACTAAGACCAGATGGTTTCTTCTATGAAATAAGCCTACTTCACATTCTAAAAGTCAGTGCCTTTAATTATTAAGTTGAAGACTGTCATTGTTTCAGAATAAATGAAATACAGAATAGTGCAACAAAGCCTTCCTGTTGGGCTTCATTACATGCTAAGATATCAGAAGGGAAGAAAGAGGTAAGATTATTACTCAGTGGGAAAGCATATGGGTAGTCCTCAACTTACAACCACAACTGAGCCCAACATTTCTACTTTTAAGTGAGACACTTGTTAAGTGAATTTTGCCCCATTTTACGACCTTTCTTGCCACTGTTGTTAAGTGAATCCCTGCAGGTGATCAGTTGGTGGCATGGTTGTTAAGTGAATCTGGCTTCCCTGTTGAGTGCGCTTGCCAGAAGATTGCAAAAGGAGACCTCAGGACACAGCAACAGTCCCAAGTATGAACCAGTTGCAAAGCATCTGAACTTTAATCACACGATCATGGGGATATGCAAAAAGGTTGTAAGTGTGAAAAATGACCATAAATCAGGGGGGTTTTTTGGTGCCTTTGTAACTTTGAACTGTCACTAAATAAACTGCTGTGAGTCAAGGGCTACCTGTACTGTATGCATTGTAAGCAAGAGAGTCGATCTCTAAGCAGGGCTGGGAAAGGGCATAGCCTAAAGCTTTGGGATCTACTGCTAATACGTTGAGAGACACTTTTGAGCTGTAGGGACAACTTCATAGGAAAGAGAAGGTGGAGGGGGGAAGAGATTTAAATAAGGGATGTCCTGAACCTACTACTGACTTACTCATATAAAGTGCATAGCAACCCTATACCTCACTCCATGAATTTTAAGAAGGAGATATAATTTTGGATATTTTAAACTTGTTTCACATGCTCTCCCATGTGGGGAGGATAAAGGGAAACAATGCTGATGTACAAGAAGTATAGAGAGACCCAAAAGAAAAACCTTGCTTCTGGGATGTATTCTTTATCTTCTCTAAACTATAGTCTATGACTAAAATCATAATCACGAGGACTTGCCAGGTTAATACAAGTATCACCAACTCAATCACTTGAACAACGTAGTTACTAAGAATCCAACTCATTACGTATTGCTCCATTCGCACTCAATTAATTTGCAAGGGGTTCTTACTAAAGAATACAAGCTGAATAGTTCTGGGCAATGTTCAGAGAAGCCAACAGGATATTATTCCCCCATGTAAAGACCAAAAATGTATTTTTCTATGTGTGTGCAGCACTAAGATACAATTTGTTCCGCTTGATTTTGGCTTAGTGGGTATATAAGTTGTGTGCATGCACATGGTTCAATTCATACTGTAAGAAATACCGCAGAATAAAATAGAAAACAACATTAATAGAGTTAACAAAGACACAGGCTAAGTTTTTCAAACTGAACCATTAGGACTTAGATGTAACTTACCTGGGGCAACATGATGACCCATTCCAAATATGGCATAAATAATAGCAGGAAAGAATGAGCCATATAAACCAAACACTGGGTGCACTGATGATAAAATAGCAAAAGCCAGCCCTGCAGAAAAGGTAAATTGGGAGAACAAGATATAATATAAGCCATTATGAAAATATAAACATAATCGACGGGAAGAATTCCCTTCTAGGGCTATTTGAAGAGGTTGTGCGGTATAATAGTTGTATTATAACCCACATTTGTATATAATATAATTCACATTTCCTGCAATCTGGCCCTTTCTAATAAAATATTTTTTGTCCTTTAAAGTTTTTGTCATTTGTGATCGTTAATGGCATTGCATGACATTGCACACAGACATTTCATGATTTACTCCAGATTCCAATATTTTTATGTATAAGGCTGCACCATGTCTCAAACTGGACCTATATCTAACCCAGATCTAATACCCTAAATCCAATGTTAAAAAAAATACAAGGACAGGTTGTGCAAAAAGCAGAAGAAATTACAGTTATACCTTGTCCAGTCTAAAGAAAGACCTATGCAAAATTACTAATTCTGTCAGGATCTAAATAAGTGAATGAATATTCTACATTACATAATGGAAAAGCATATAAATTATTTATATAAATTATTCAAAGGAAAAACAAACAGAGAAAGTAATTCACAAATAAAAAGTTCAATAAGTGTACACCAGAATATCATGCTAGTATGAAGTCAGTACACAATATGTTACTTTGTTATCTTGGAATTCTTAGAATGCTACTACTTATTGCTGTACTATATGATAGATCACAAACTACTAACTATAGTATACCTGCCAAGAAAATAACCTCTGGCTGTATTATTGCTAGTTGCAGAAAATGCCAAGTAATGAACTTTAATGAAGTTTAGACACGCAACAGGGGAGGAGGGGAGGCTGTTGTATCAGGACAATTGCCAAACCAAACTCCAATGCAATAAGTTACCTGTATTCAAGGTTATAATTACAAGGGCAAAAAATCTACTTAAAACCTCAAAGGTTAAGGAGCACATTAATCATTCTTATAATCCAGAATTTGGCCTTTTAGTCTTTTTTTTTTAATCAAAAGCCTAACTAGGTATAATTTAGGAGCAAGGGGAATCTTCTAAATTTGTTTTAAATATATATTCAATCTCTTAATGTCTATAGAGATTCTCTGTCACCCAAGTCATGGTTGTCCCAAAGGTTGTTTTCAAGGGGCAACTGGACCTTATGATTTTTCTTTGAAGACATTTAGCTTATCATCCAAGAAGCTTCATTCAATCTCTTAATTGGCACATGCTCCAAGTCCCTTCCTGAAACATTGCCAGCTAGTGGGACCTAAGAAGCATACTTTTTCTGCAATTGCTTTATCCTATGGAACACCTTCCCCCAATTGATCCAGTAGGAAACACCCCTCCCCACCTTTAAGACTTCCAGAAAGCCATAAAGACTTAGTTGTAACTGCTGGAACTGGAGTAGAATATGATGGGAATCAGTAGGTGGTTTGGAGGTATCCCTGGAGAATGATTGAGCTATTTATGAAAAATAATAAAGGTGGAATGTGCTTAAATAAAGAAGGAGCTTTGGGAGGCACCACAACTCTGAACACCTTAGTGCACATTTAAGACATTGATTTAAAAAATCCACTTAAAGCCAAGCTTGATTTAAGCTAGGGCTGAGTCCAATGGAGTATATCTAATTAAATTTAACAGTTTTTTTGTTTGAGTAGATGAGTATAGAAATGCACAGTTAAATATTTAATCCAACCAATTTCAGAAAAATGTAAACATTCCTAACTTCCTGCAGGTGATGCACTGAAGAATGAGAGAGCCAGCAGAGCTAACAAAAATGCTAGTATTTACAAAGAATATTCCTCTCTAGTTTTAACTCAAATGATGCCCCAGCTTTTTAGCCTGTATCTCCTAAATTTTCAAGAAGTTTCTAGACAACCCATGTCTTGTTCACTCATCGTTTCAGATTTCCTTACCATATTCATCAATGTCTTCAACAATGTCAGAATTTCTAATGTACTGCCTCCACTGGAAATGTTCTTTAAAATTCAAGGAAATATACAGAGATGCATCTATCTTGAAAGTAGCCCATGATGAACTGTTTATCGCAATCAAACATTCTGAGTTGATCATAATGTTTTATGACATTTTGTATTGTAAAAAGTATCTTATAAAATTAGTTAAATTTCTGTTCCACCGTCATGAATTCTATATTTTAGAAGTTAGTCTACTTGAAGAAATTTAATTCAAAATTTCAACGATGCATCCTTTCTCCCCTGGCAGACTGGAGAGTTTTAGTGGCATATAGATTGAATGAAGTTCTTAGGAAGACATGATCCATTTCTCTGATTTTTTTTATTTCAAGCATATATATTAGTGGCCCAAGAAAGAATGCCTTTGCCAATTTACAAAACCTTTAAATTTCTTGGCTTAAATAATCCAAAGAAAAGATAGAGAGCTTCATTAGGTAGCTGATGGGCTCTGTCCTATAGATTATGACTAAACAAGAAAATTCTATTGTGAAACCAGAATTAGGTGCTTTTAACCAGCAGAAACCAACTACTGACTTTAATTTATTTCAAAACTATCATAGCTAACCAAAGATTGAATCCATCCAGGTAGATTCACTGCTAATTTTTGTATTCTATTCAGTAATTATGCCAGGAAAGCAAAAGAACTGACCTTACAATATCCTTAATATATGCCTTAAATCTCAATTCTTTACCAATTACATTAGCAGAACATACTGTATGCCTAGGAGAATGGTAACTATATGTGTATGTTGTATGTGTATGTTGATTGATCAACATTTGCAACAGACAGAAACAGGTATTGAAATATAGTGGGTGGCTATGGTTTATGTTCAGAAGCTAATTTGGATGATATCAATCAATGGTTCATCAGGTAAAGCTAGAAATACTTGAAAGGGAGCTGATACAAAAAAGGACTTGGGAGGGAAAATATTGGCAAGCAGAGAAAATACTACTTAAGACATAAGCGACTGTGGTCAACAAGAACAGATGAGGACACTTTGACAGACAGGAACGCTGTGAAAAGTTGAAGCACTGAGATTTAATTGCAAGGAGCAAAATGAATAAGTTGTTTTTCTACAGAGTTTTTTTTTCACTTATTCCCATGAAGATTACCATTTTTCTTTGGAGAGAGGATTCATTTCTACCAGTCTCTCAAAGAGAGTGTCCTTGCAACTTGTTTTACATTGCAGATTTGAGAATTAATGTCTGAGCTATTTTAATTTCATCTTTCCACATTAACTTTTGATTGTGGTTCATTAGCTTTTAAATATTACACATCCTGTGCCAAGACTGATAAAGATGTACTCTCCTTGCTACCCTGTACAAATTGTAAAGGCAGACAAATTACACTTTAGCCATTGGGGAAACTGGAAGGTATAATCTAATAATCACCAGCTGGAATTCTCTAAACAACAGGTGAGATGTCAGAAAACTGGAGACCAAACATAATCCTAATATTCAAAAAAAGGGGAAAACCTGAAAACTACAAATCAATTGCCTTAAACATCTGTACAGGACAATTTACTAGGACAGATTGTCAAGCACTACATCCATGAACATTTAGAAAAAGATACAATTATTACTATCAGGAATTAGCATGAGTTTATCAATAGTAGGTCATGTCAGATTGTCTTCTCTTTTTACAAGAGACTGATTAGTTTACTAGACCAAGATAATGATATGGGTATACTATTCCTTGATGTCAATAACACATTCAAAAGATTCTGTTAATATCCTGATAGGCAAGATGCACAAAGTAGCTATTACAGACCAGCATCTGGTACTACAGGTTAGTAGGTTTACAATTGGTAAAAAAAAAAAAACATATCCTGAAGGAGCTCATTAACCTGCATTCTGGATCACGGTTCTGTATTAACTAAACCATTGGGGTCTCCCAGAGTTCCATCCTCAGATTTATGTTATCCAATTCTTTAGAGCAGGGGCGTCTAACTCGATTTCACTGAGGGCCACATCAATGTTCTATTTGACCTTGGGGGACCAGAATGGGCGTGGCCAGGGTAGGTGTGGCCAGCTTAACATCACTCATGTTGGGGGTGCCTGTGGTGCTCTCCAAGTGCTTTGCCAGAGAAAACAGGCTCCCAAAAGCTCTGTTTTTCACTGCGATGGCCTCCTGCAACCCTCTACCAGCTAAAACAGAACACTCCCAAGCTCCATTTTCGCTGGCAGAGGCACTACAGGCCATTTCTTCACTGTTTCCATGGCGACCCCGCAGGCCAAATCTAAGCACCTGCATTCGGTCCCCAGGCCTTGAGTCTGACATCCCTGCTTTAGAGTATACAATCAAAGCAATACTTATTAAATTTCAATGATACCAAACTAGCTATATTAGCTAGCACTTTAATACCTTATCTGAGTTTAATACTATATGACTTCAACAGGCTTGAACAGCAGGCCAAATTCAACATGATGATAGTCAGTGATTTTGTGTCCAAATAAGAAAAACCATATGCATTATCACAAAATTGGGAGACCTGGTTCAGCAGGGGTACATGCGAGGAAGAATCAAGAATACCAGCTAGATATAAGTAACTTTTGTGATTCAAAAGTTCAAAAGCCAGCATGGTGGTAAAACCAATATGGTGGTAAAGCCAATAAGGTGGTAAAATATATGATTTTCATGAATTTTCCCAGGTTAAACATCTGACATTTTCCAATTTAACAAAAAAGATAGACAAAGCTGATGAAACTAAATTTCTGCTGTGAAGCGCACTGCCAGTCAGAGGGCACAGCCAAAGAACTGCACACTTCAATCCACCAGTTTTTGATTTGGCAGATAAATATGTTAGCATAAATTATGCAATCCGAATGGATGAGCCCTAGACTGCCTCATTAATGAGGCCAGTGAGTGATGCTATCCTTAAAATGTTTAATGTGCCATAAGTTAAGGAAAGCAACTAGTGAATTATATACCAAGCATCAACTGCAGGTAGGGAAAACAAACACCTATCATTTCTCCTTAACAAGGCTGGTAAAGCACAGTTAGGTAAGCATAAGTGAATGTTTGAACAGGTTAGTTACCTGTCAGATCTTGAGAGTTTGGCCATTTCAGAAACACTTATCTCACAGATCAAGGGGCAGAGAAGGTATTTGCAAGGCACACTGGAGGCATTCTCTTTCTCCTATAGACCTCTCTCCTGCTTTATCCAATGCCCATCTCTATGCCTGCAACCTGGCAAGACGCATAGAGAGAAATGGAAAGAAACATCTGACAACTAGTGAGTCCTGTTCTGAACAATTGCTGTGGCCATTGCAGAAGCAAAGGACAGGCCATTCTGCTCATCTCCCCAAAGTAATAAAAACAGTACAAGCTACAAACATAAAATTTATTTTGGGGAGTTGAAAACCCAGTAATGTATTTATTGGTGACATCAGTAACAAATAGATGGCAGGTTCAAGTCATACAGTGTAGGCTAGCTCATTCATAAAAGCAGCAGGTTCAGTGCTCATTTAAAAAGGGTATATAACAAACATCAAAGTCATAGGATATATGATATAAAACACTTACTGGGAATGTTTATGACCTGGTTAGGAAACAAACTTAGAGTAAACAGCACTGAACTAAATAAATCAAAGTACATAAATCAGTTTCTATGTTTTTAAGGAAACCACTTTTTTTTCAGTATCACTTATGTTTTTTAAAGTTTAATTCTTCCAGTCCTATGGTGCCTTTCTCATTGACTGAGAATTCTGGGAGTTGTAGTCCCAGCACATCTGGAAAGAATTAAATTGGGGAAAGCTGCCATAACTAGTAAAAATCCTGATCTGTGGAAGTTCACAGAAAGGACAGAAATAAGTACCAATGTTGCGTTGTTGTTTTTTAAAAGCTCATTATTTTAGTTGGCTTCTAAAATGTCATTGCTAGCACCATTTAATATGCTATTCTTTATATCAATGTATCAGGGAACAAGATTCTTTATAGTACTACAGTAATAAGGTCTTCAACTTAAATCATGCCAATGCAGATGTTACTAATTATTCCAAAAGCACAAGTACGTACACAAACCGGATGATTCCAGCTGCAGAATAATTCAATTAAAGGAGTGCTTATAATTTTCATGGCATGAATGAAAACTAGAGCAAGCTGTTTAGGATTCTGAAAAAAAGCAGCCATCAGAAAGCTTTTGCTTCTGAATGATTTATATTCCATTTTAATATGTGATCCCATGCAGAAATTCCCCAAAATGCCATAATGTGAGAAAGCTTTAGCTATTGTAGCATTTTGTTTAATCTATCACCTGCACACACAAGGTGTTTTATATAAGCCAGGATTATTCTTATCAATGGTGATTAATTGAATTGGAGTGCTATCTTTGTTTAGTTCTCCAAGAAAATATGTCATGGAGAAGATGATATAGGGTAGGATATTAAAAAATAAGGCATTACAGCCTTGGCCTTTTATATTCAGAAAGTTTATGTCTTGAAAGTTACCATTTTCAAAGGAATACCAGATAATGCTCAAAGTAATACTTTATTTTATTGTTTT
This sequence comes from Myanophis thanlyinensis, assembly GCA_017656035.1. NCBI lineage: Eukaryota > Metazoa > Chordata > Lepidosauria > Squamata > Homalopsidae > Myanophis > Myanophis thanlyinensis. The sequence goes on from JAEANM010001333.1 coordinate 24,691, forward strand.
CATACTTCGAGAAAGAGAAGGAAAATTACATTAAAACTAAAATACTGAATATTCATAAAACAGTGTTTTACAGCTTACACACACATACACACTCTATTTCAGTATAATTTCAAACTAATGTATATGCCTTTTGACTAAGATTTACATCAAAGGGCATAATGGTAGATATCTACAATCCTCTTTTTGATGTTGCACAATGCAGTTTTTCAACCACAGTCAAGTAAAATATAAATAACAAGATTATGTAACTGGTTGCCTAATAGACTATGATTAAAGTGGGCCTTTCTTTTATAAAAGCAAAGATAAACCCCTTTGCACAGATATGAAGAGAAGAAATGGAAAGACAAGCTACATCTATTATATTAACCACAATGAGTTTGTGTGTGTAGATGTGTACACATAAATGTATATGAACAACATTGTTTGCAAGTTATAGAGGTACAGTGTTGTTCAATAGCCAAGTCCATAAAACTGTTTTAAATTAACACAATCAAAAGAGATTATTCCCATTTAAAACTAAAATCTCCCCAAATAAGCCCCTTTAAATATAATGGAAGATGCTTTGAGGCAAATGTAGAGGTTTGGAAAAACAACAGTGCCCATTGTCCTTCATTCAAAAATAATAAGTAGACAAACAGAACTTCTGCTTTCAAGGCTAGAGTAGTTCAATTTAAGCAATACAAGTCACTGACACCGTTTTTTAACACAGTACCTTGTGTCACCTGTTGAACTGCCAACATCATCCCAGAAACTATATCTGGGAGCAGGTCCATTTTCCAACAATAGTGTGGTGCCCACTCCAAAAGAGGCAGCCTGCTCACACACCAGAGTTTGAAGTTTTTGTAGCGAAAAGCATGGATCTTCCTCCATATGGCATTTTCCTGTTTCCTCTTTGTTCCTGTCATGCTTTATTTTCCACTTGCCTCCTTCCCTTTGTATATTCCTTTTTCTGTGAAGAAGAAAAAAACCACCATGGAATTGCACCAGATTTGTGTGAAGTTTCTATCAGATGATAGTTTCAGACCAGAAGAGAAACACAGCCCATTTATTTGCTTGCTTGCTAAGTATATTTTCAACTGTGTAAGTACTAAAGTCGTATGGACAGCATAGTACAGAAATATATCCCAGTCCTATTACAGTTTATGGCTCTCTTTGCAATCATTCTCCTCCTTATATTCACTGTAGTGCTTATGCTTTTGGCCTGGATCCAAAATTAAAATGAGGTTGTGCTGGGCGTTTGTTCAACATGGGATGGGCTATGCTAATGTAATCAGGAAGTGCCCAGCTAGACATGAGTTTCCTTGCCAACCATTATTTAAAAAAATAAAATAAAACCTGTTACTGTGAGAAAAAACAAAAGTGCCTGTCTCTGCCCCTTAGCAAAGATTCATCAGTGCATTACATTCCAATGCTGCTAAACATATTCTGCAACTTTAGCTGGATCCAGTTTTTTCCTCATTTTTTTTTCTTTCCTGCAACATGATAGGTTACTTAAAGCATTCTCTTTTGAAAACAAAAGAGTTGAGATTACTTTGTTCTTGGCACAGTTGATACCTGTTGAAAAGGCACATCAGTTTCTCTGGCAAATTGGCAGAGGAAGTCAAATGAAGACAAGGTTGTTTGTTGTCATTTGGTCAGAGAAGATGAACTTTCACCTGGCCTGTTCCTGCGGCTTTAAAAAGGGCTTGTTATGAAGAAATTGTCAGGTGCTCTGATCTTGACTAGTTCAATATTACTATGGTCATGCACATATACTTGTCAGTTGCCACTGTAAAATATCAGTAAGAGAACAGCTTGAAAAGCTGCTTCAGAAGCTGCCAAGACAAGAAGTCATCGTATGCCAGAATTGGACTCCTAGTCCATATTGGCTGCTGTGATGACCCAAACTCTTTGGTCTGGAGATGAAAAAAAACAGATAGCCTCAATAAATTTCAAAGCTGGTATACAAAAAAAAAAAATCAGACATGCTGAGCTCTGACTCAGAACAAAAACAACCTTAAGAACAACCTGTCATTTCCTTGACTTGGGGAAGAGAAATCAGAAAATAAAAAATAATTGAGTATGGAAGATAACAGCCATCCCTACTTATTCCGGCTTCAACTCTGTGAAGCAGTAAAGCAACTTTAGTAAAACAATGGGAGGGGATCAAAGTAATGCTCAAGAAAGGTGCGGGAGGGGTGCATAAGAAGATTAATTTTTTAGTGTTTTAGTCCATGGTCTATTTCTTGTCAATTCTGGAGGTATTTCTAACCTGAAGCTGTTCTCCATAGAATATACCTTTTCTGTTTTAAATCAGGAGAAATACATTACCACAAGGTGTAAATGTCTGTTGTCATTCTAACCTGATACCTGCATCACATCCTTTTATTGGTGAATTGTGCTTAAGATTGGCATTAGCGCTATCATTTTTATTACTGTTCCTTTTATGGTGTTTCTGCAACTCTTCTTATCCAGCAGCGATATAGCCTGACAAAATTTTATACTGCTTCTCCACCAATTGCATCCAGGCAGATCCAGCACCAGTTCCGGCTCATGCAGAATGCAGCCAGCAGTTTCCCACAAACAAAATGGTGGTACCTATCTACTTCCAAACAATGCTTTCAAACTGGTAGGTGGGCAGAACTAGAGACAAGAGATGGGAACTCACCCTGTCCTGCAGAGCTGAACTTGAACTACTGGAGTATTGTCAAGTGTTCAGCACATCCAGGGCATGCATTTCCTGCATTGGTTGAGGAGACAGCATCTTTCTCCTTCTGTCCTGGCCACTTTTTACAGAGGCACAATTGAGAGTGTTTTAACAAACTGCATCACTGTTTGGTCTGGTGGCAGCAATGCCTCAAATAGAAAATCCATATAGAGAGTGGTAAGGACAGCTGAGATTATAGGAGACTCGCTTCCTGTTATTCAGGATACTGCTTATAAGCACTATGTGCTTAGAGCTTAAGCAGTTAGAGACTCCATACACCTTCTTTAGGAGTCTGTTTCTGTTGCTCCCCTCTGGGCAGAGATTTTGAAGTATTTCTAGCAGAACTACCAGATTCTGTAACAGTTTTGTGGCATCTGCCTGGTAAACTTGCAAGATTTGTTTTTCTTGCCACGTACATATATACATCCAGACTAGACTGTGTTATTTCGGTGTCATATATGTGGGTATATGCATACTTTTGTATTTATTTTGTCATGTTTATGTAGTGTATGTTGAAGGTGATCCTTTGAGAGCTGTATGCAAAATAATTCCATTTTAATGTATGCCAATTAGTGTTCATTCAAAGTGACAAATTATTCTAAGCTCTGCACCACCACATCCCCCAAAACTTTACAAGTAGGTGTACAATGTCAATTTCTATGTCAGCAGCCATAAGCCAGTGTACATTGCTTTGTTCCTTCAAACCCACTGGTTTTCACAGATCTGAAATTTTCAAAAAATAAGAGTGAGAGCATGTGATAAATTGTAAAGTATGCCTTAAATCAATTACAATGCATTTAAAACTTTCCTTCATTACTACATACTTAAAGCATGGATGGGATAGTTTCTTCTACTCTTATTTATTTTATTCATTTACATTATTTATTGAAGCTTCTATGTTGCTTCAATCAAATTGACTATAAACAGCTTACAAGCTGTTGATAACACAAGTTAAATGTCTGCTAAATATGGCAAAGTTACAATCTGAGGACAAAGAGCATAGAAATATTGTAAGTTTTCCTGAGACTTTATGGAATCAGGTCATCTTAACAAATTCAAATTCAAATTTATTGGTCACATACACAGTCATACATGGTACGATATGCAGTGAAATGCTTATGCAAC
>JAEANM010001334.1:0-28475 GCA_017656035.1 Myanophis thanlyinensis
GGTTGCATAAGCATTTCACTGCATATCGTACCCATGTATGATTGTGTATGTGACCAATAAAATTTGGAATTGGAAAAATACAATAATTACAATTATTTTGTTCACTATGATAGATTTTGCTACAAACCTGGTTTGAAAGATTACAGTTGATTTTATTTCTTTTGTGTTCATTTCTTGATGAGAAATGTAATTGGGAGAAGTCAAACAGTAATTAATATATATATATATTTAGGGGTGACACATCAAGCAGTTTGGATAATCTCCAAATATGTGTCCTTCAATTTTCAGACAGGTCACAAAGGCTGGGTAAAACTAGAAACTGAAACACAAATGCAGCACAACCAAACGCATGAAAGCAATGGGGGTGGGTGGGGAGGAAGGGCGTTGGATCACCTTGTTTAGCCCATCCAGTCAAATCTCCATGGCCAGGATGAGAAAAGCCTTCCATATCCACAGCAAGCTCTTTGTAAATATTTTCCAGGCTATAAAGAAAAACAAGTTATTTCTTCCCAAGTCTCAGAAACACCACGTTTTCACCCAATACAGACGCAGCAGTCAACTGTTCCAAAGAATGCCATAAAACAACACGGCAACCCAGAACCTAACAGAACTACTTGGCCAGAGCTGAACCTTACCTGGGTGGAGGGGGAACTGGTCTCTGGACGCTGAAGCAAAGCCCGTGAGCTTGACTGGGTCCGTGATATGGATCTTGGCCCAAAATGACAACTTTCACCTGAAGAAAGAGCAGAAAACATTTAAACACTCCACATCCATTATTCCTCAAACAATTTTTTGTCTAGATTTATGCTTCTACTCGATGAGATGGAAATTTTTTTGCTCTTAGTTTTCCAAAAAGCAGCAAATGCCATTACATAGAACTCAGGAACTGGTAAGGGTGATTGGCATTATGAGTTGCAAAATGCCTGGATTAAGAGAGGATTTGCTTAAACATGGATGACTAAAAATATCACCCAGAGGCTACCTGTATCGTGTGAACTCAGCTAATAGCTAAGGGTAAACACCCAATGATTGAGGGCAAAAGAAGAAGAGGGCAGAGAATGAGGTGGCTGGATGGAGTCACTGAAGCAGTTGGCGTGAGCTTAAATGGACTCCGGGGGATGGTAGAGGACTGGAAGGCCTGGAGGAATGTTGTCCATGTGGTTGCAATGGGTCGGACACGACTTTGCAACTAACAACAAAAAACACCCAAAGATAACACTACCCATTCCTAAAGGAACAAGATGTTAAACACAGGCTAATTATAACAGGTTGACTCACCTCATGGATGTCACACAGCTGAGTCCAAGTGAAGACCTGATGCTGGGGTGGATAAACTGTATAGCGCTTCCGTTCTTCAGCAACGAATGTCATCAGCTTTATGAAGGGGGAGGAGGGAATTACTTAGACCTCCACTAAAGGACATAACTAAGGATTCATAGCATGCATTGAAACAGTCTATGTGCTGCCCTGATGTTGTCCAGTACTCTCATCACAAATTCTGCTGGGCAGAATGTGGCTTCCAAGAGATGAATGACTGTTATACACAAGCAGTCCTCTCAGATGTTATCAAGATGGCTGTTAAAAGTGTTCAATGTCATTTAAAAAGGCCGACAAGCCAACTGCTTTAAAAAGCACCTGATCCAGTGGTGTGGTAGCCTTTGAGGATGGACTGCTGAGCTAAAAGCATTTCTCTAACCTTGCATCAGCAGGAACAGGCTAAATTTCACCCCAATAATGCTCAATAATTAAAAAGCACCCCTTCTCTTTAATTAGTTGGGCTAAGATCTAAAAGCAGGAAGAAGTGGGGACCCCAACAACAAAAACAAAACCCCCCATTTCCTTTCCCAAAGGTTCTGGCTTCCTGCCCACCTGAGCAAAATACGGCTTGGAGAACTCTCCGGCCAGCGAGTTTCTCCAGCTCTGTCCCAGCTCCGCAGGAATGTAGCTGGCGGTCCGGGCTGCGAGCTTCTGCAGTGCCGCCTCTTTGTTTTTGCGGATGCGCTCCACCTGTTCCGGGCTGAGCGGGGGAGATGGCGTGGAACAGCCATTGATCTTCGATCTTTTGGCGGCCTGCAAGAGGGAGAAGCAGCGGGTCTGGAGCGGGGAAAGAGGAGGAGGAACCCGGCAGCCGGGAGAAAGCCGAATCCCCAAGGCCGCTGCCATGGAGGCGAAGCAGCCGCAGCAGCCGCAGCAGCCGCCTCTCCAACACTTCCGGCCCGGGGAAACACGTGCGCATTTCGCGGGAAAAACAAACCCAGCATCCCGCCCAAGCTCATTAGCCCGAAGACACCGCCCCGTCGCCTTCCTATTGGTCTACGTCCATTGTTTTGTTTTCTCCTTGGCCCGCCCTGTCCTCTGATTGGATTGCGGGTAGAAGAGGAGGAAGTTACTCCATAAGACCAATCGGGACCCATTCGAAATAAGATCCGCCTCTCCCTAAAGCGTGGGTTCTCGTTGGTTCACCGGGTCACGTGACCGTAAAAGGTCCCAGCGTCCCACCCACTGAGAGCTTTCGGAGACCTCTGATTGGTTGCTTTGGTTGCTACTAAAGACAGCAACTTTTCCCTTTACTAGCGAAAACGTGGGAGCTGAAAACATGCCCGCTTCTCCCCCCGAATCCCCACAGACTTCCTCCCGCTCTATCAGTAAAGTATGAATAACGTTGACATTATTAAAAAAAGCCCTTCACAATAAACCCATCCCCCCCCCAAAAAAAAAAAAAAAAAAAGAAATTACCTCAGTTGCCGCCGCGGCTGACTCCGGAGAGCGACTCCGCTTCTTGCCGGGCGCCGCCGTGAAAAAGGAGAGCAAGGACTTCTGCCCGATCATGGTGGCTCCGCTCTCAGGGGCAAGTGGGCGCTGCAGGTCGGGAGCGGCGGCTGCGGCGGCGGCGAAGCGCTGGAATCTCCCGCGAAAAAATTGGCGGGAAAATACTGGCTACACGTCACCAAGGAACACCTCCCCCCCGCCCATTAAATTCGCGCATGCGCGCTGCTGTGGCCAGGTAGAACCCCCGCGAGCAAAATGTCGGTGGGCTTGGCGCATGCGCCCTGCGAGCGGGCTTTCGGACGGCCGGTGCTGCTGCTGCTGCTGCTGCTGCAACCCGCTCCGGTGTTGGCGGCTCTTCTCCTCCTTGGCGAGCAGCCCGGGAGGCAGGAAGCGCCCTACGCGCCGTGCTTCCTCAAGGCACCTTCCCCACCTGCCCGTTTCCCGCTCTGGATGAAGGGGGAGCGGGGGCGCCCGCAAGGCTCTCCCTTCTGGCCCGGGCTTTGGGGAGCTTTGCGGGGCTGAGGCGTTATTAGCCATTATTGCTGGTCTTCTCAGGGCTCCGCTTTGGCCTGGCAGGTGCAGCAGCTGCTGGCTGGCTCCGCTCTTTGCGGGAAACCCTTGCTGGGAGCGGGGGGGGGGGGGAAGCTCGGAGAAAGCGGCGGGAGCCCCCTCTGCCAGGGACGGCCGCTTTCCTCCTCCTGAAGTGGGTGATGGAGAAATTCCTCGTCCCAGCAGTTCCTGGATCCGCCCCACCGAAGGCCCCGGGGCCCAGGGCCACGGAGGAGGAGGCAGGCTGTGAGGCAGCCACGCGAGAGATGCCGCCCTTGCCAGGCGCGGGGCCGTGGAAGGAAATCCGGGCAGAGGGGCTCAGCTGCGACTATGCCCCCCTCTATGGCAGAGCCCAGGCGGACGACATCTTCCAGCAGCTCGAAAAGGAAGTGGAGTACTTCGAAGGTGAAGGCCGCTCCCTGCTGCACCTGGCTGGTGTTTTGGAGGGGGGGGGGTGAGACCTGGAAACAATCCCCTCTGCCATCATCAGCTTGGCTTGGCTCTCCATTACTGATTCTTCTCCCTTCTAGAATTTAACCTCTTAACTGAACGCTAATCGTTACTTGTGGCTGGATCAGGAGTTCTGCTTTCCCCCCCAAACAGGTGAATTCACCAAGCTGCACATCTTTGGGAAATGGCACGACATCCCAAGGAAGCAGGTGACCTACGGGGACGCTGGGCTCACCTACACTTACTCCGGGGTCACCTTTTCCCCCAAGCCCTGGACTCCAGTTCTGAATTGCATCAGGGACCGTGTCCAGATGGTCACCGGGCACGCCTTCAACTTCGTTTTGATAAACAGGTATCTGTTATCCCCGGGGTGTTTCAGACAGCAGGAAGCACCGTCACCTGGCAGACTTTTCTTCCTGGAGCATGGGATTCAGGCTGCCACGCTGCATCGCTCAGCGGACAGACCCAAGACCTTCCTTGTGCCTCTGCAGGTATAAAGATGGGCGCGACCACATCGGAGAGCACAGGGATGACGAGAGGGAGCTGGTGCCCCATAGCCCCATTGCCTCCGTGTCCTTCGGTGCCCGCAGGGACTTCATCTTCCGCCATGGGGCTTCTCGGGGCAGAAACCCCTCCCGACGAATCGCCCCAGTCAAGCTGCAGTTGGATCATGGCAGTCTGCTGATGATGAACTTCCCTACTAATCGCTACTGGTACCACAGCCTGCCCAGCCGCAAGAACGTGCTGGTACCCAGAATCAACCTGACCTTTCGGAAAATTAGGACTCTTTAGCTCCCAGGAGTGGGGGAGGGGCGCAGGGGGGAGTGCCTTTCCCTCTTGGGTGCTTGAAGGACCTCCCTTATTTCTCATGGGCTGCAGCCAGGGTCCACAGCTTGCTTTTTGTGAAACCTAGCGAGACTCAGAACTGGGCTGTTGTAATCAGAGGCTCCGTTTGTACAACCTGATGGATACTGGGGTCTTCTAACCAAGCCGTGTTTGTGGCTGTGCCTTGGATTCACCCACTCCCTAATCAGCTAGTCACACTTTATCCTGTTTCTACCATGAGGTCCCTCCAAAGGCAGGCCTGTTTCTGCCCAGGGAATTCTGCAGTTTGGAGCTAAGGAGGGATGTGAGTTTTCTCTGAGGTCCAGAAACTCTGTTTTGTGTGTGTGTGTTTTAACATACCCTGAAATAAATAAAAAGTGATCGCCTGTTTCCTATGGGAGAAAAGCTCTGTCTTTCTCATCAGTGTTGGGTTGCTGACTTTAATAGGACACACAAGTTATGTCATTAGGACACTCATCCTCTGGCTTTGATTTCACAGGAGCCAGTCAGTGCAGGAAGACGAGAAAAGGATTTTTCTCACATATACAAAGATGCTGGGTCCAAACACATTTGGAATTTTAGCAGCAATTTTATCATGTACAAAATATTTTAAATCGACAAGTTTTGGTGGCAGAGTTAGCAAAGTATAGGAAAGAAGGCTCCTCCTGTTGCTGAAGGAGAATGTGATAAGAAATCAGATGTCATTACAGGAGAGTCAGTACACAAAGACCACCTTCATTCCGTATAGCAGCTTCAGGCCCCAATCAGAAATGCAGGCCTTCCTCGGCTCCACTGGGCCACCCTGGAACTCCAAAGTACCAGCCACACCTAAGCGGCCCTCTTGTCGCCAATTAACATATGATCAAGGCACTTAAAAAGACTTTTCCATCCTTCCCTCCGGGTAGGTCATTGTCTGACTGAATCTGCTACAGACATGAAATGTTGTGAAAAGACTGGCAGTAAATCAATCACCACAAAGGAAGCGGAACCGAACGCCACAAGGGAGAGAAGATCCTAAGAGGTCTCCACTTGAAATTCCTGGAACGGAAAGCATTCTGGAGCACATGAAGATTTTTCTGATCCGGATTAAAATCAGATGCCCAGCGTCTTTGGGCCACCGGGCTCCTATCAAGAGGCACTCCCTCTACCCCCTGCATCCTGGGGTGCCTGTGGCAGAAACCCCATGATGTGTTCCTGCCCCAGAGAAGAGCAGCAACTACTCTCTGCATGGCCTGGACTCCTCCGTCATTCCTCAGCTTGGAGTTCTCGGTTGGGGGGCTGCTGCCTGGAGCAGATGCGCTCATAAAAGAGCAAGTAGGCGCTGGAAGCCAGGACCTCTTGCAAGCTGCTCTTGCGCACCACATCATCGGAAACCCAGAGCCACTGACTGCCGGCCACAGGTGGAGTCCGGGATGATGATGGAGAACGGCGGAAGGTCACAAAGTGCCCTGAGTGCATGTCCCCGTGGTGGACCACAACGGCCATTAAGCGGTACACATAGGTGGGGGAACTGCCGGAGGGAACAGAGAGGCAGAGCTCGTTCCACAACCATCCTCCTTTCCCCTCTTAGGTTTTCAGCTCAGAAGGGAAGCAAGGAGCACCTGCCTTTTTCTTGCAACTGCCTGCATTTGTGGCACAACAGCTGCAGCCGTTCTGGGTCCAGGCAGGGGGAGATTTCACCCAAAGGCTCAACCGATAACCCATGTGTTTCACAGACAGGCTCAGCAGCCCATGGAAGATGCGGGCAAATAGCATTTTACAGGCTGCTCTCTTCCCTGGGGAAGCCTAGCAGTAGCCCACCCTGTCCTCACTTACCCACAGCCGGGAACAGCCATGTAAGGGAAGCCAATGGAGGGAGGCAGCCAGGGAGTGCGGCATGTGCCGTTGCTGAGAATGGGCTTGCTGTTCCCTGCTCGTTCCACGCCTGTAAAAAAAAGCCACAAGTAAACAGATTCTTGGATGTCCAAGAGCCCCCAATATAGGTCAGCAGGCAGGGCTCGTCTCCATGAGTTCCTACCTTCCCCGGGGTCTGTCTCTGTCTGTGGACCCTCCCTGGGGCTGGGTTTCTGGGTGGGGAAGTGCTGCTTGTACAGATCCATGATGAGGAACTCGCTGAACTGCACGTGCTCGTTCCGCTTCAGGGGCAGGCCGTGGCTGGACCAACTCAAGCGTTGCAGGTGGATGCAGAGACACTGAGGGAGCTAGAAAGTCAAGAGGGAGAAAAGAAAATGGGGCCATAGGTGGCAGGACGAGGCATTCCATGGTGTGCAATGTAACTGAAACACAAGCCCGAAGTATTCCCAAATGAAAACCGCGCAGAACCAGTGTCAAATTTCTCAGTGGTTTAAGAAGTCAGCCTATGATACTGGTTGATCCTCTGCAAGCTACAAATTAAAGCAAATGTGAATTGGGAAAGCTAGCCACCCAGGACAAGCAATAGCTTCATCTTCACAAAGGACCTGAACCCTGGGTCTTCTCCATCTGCCACAGGAAATCCTACCCTTCATTACCATCTTCCGTATCGTCTAACATTTGCTGACATGGAGCAAGACAGAGAATGGAGTGTTTCCTCTGCAGAGTTTGCAATACATGTAAGAAAAACAGAGGGTCCTTTGCCCCTCCAAATAAACTGACAACAGTTCCACCACCTCAATTCTTACCTTTCCTAACTTTAGTTGTTTAACAAAAGTCGTTCTCTGATGCTCCATATTTTGGAGGCCCTTCATACTTTCAGCCTGAATCTTGGGGGAGAGGACAAAACAATTTCAAAGGTGCTCATTGGTCTGGTAGATCCAAGACACAATTCACAAAAATACTATTTTTACACTTGTGTAAAATACGGAATAGATCACCACCACGTGATCCCAAGGTACTCAGAAGACCTACTTTGGTACAGTTGTCACATACGACATCCTTGACTGACTCGGAGGAGATGAAGTGGCGAAGACAGTGGTCCAGCGTCAAGGGATGGCCCTGTGGACAATGGGAGGAAGTCAAGCAAAGGTCAGGAGAGTCTGGCAGATTCGTAAAGTATTGCAGTAGACCTCCAAGGAAACAGACTTACCCACATAGTGGCTGGGATGCTCAAGGAGAGGCTGTCGAAGGTATCGTATCTGAGGGGACTCTGAAATTCAGAGAAAGGGGCCTTGGATTCCATCCGAACATCTTCCCACCTCCCAGCAGACAGGCAAGGATGGAGAAGCCCCTCTGTTGCCCTGCCCAAGTCAGACAGTTCCACGGCAACTCCTCCATTCTGGTGGATCCCAGAAGACCACACATTTCTACACAGTGGATCCCAAAAGCTGTGCTTGTTCTTTTTATGTACCTGTTGCTTGCAGTGCTTGCAAATCATGTGACTGGTCAGTCTCCCATGAAAAGGATGCTGCCTTTTCCAACGATTTGGCACAGGATAAAGTGGACCTACAAAATACAACTCATTTGCCACAATCTGTTGTGTAATAAGGCTGCCAACCCAGTTAAAGCTTTTTATTTTTTTTTTACCTTTTGTCCGGCAGCATATTTGTTCTTGAGGTATTTCTGGCTCCTAGGTAGGAAAAACAACAAATACAGTATACTATGAAAATAAGCTAGAAATATCAAGACTTCTGATTGTTTGAACTACTTGTCTTGGGAGATTTAAACACAGTAAAGAAAGATAAAATGCATCCCTGCCCAGCCCTATGTAGGCTACTGAAAAATAAATCCTCAAAAGTTCAAGATGGCAAACTTCCAAGCAGGTAGAGGACAGGCAATTAGTTTAAACTGTATTTTGGTTCCTGTTCTAATTCTAGTGGTACACCTTAGCTATTCTTTCACTCACCTCCAGTGAATGTACGTCAAATAAATGTGGAATCTGGCTTTGACCGTCTCGTTCTTCTTCCAGTGAAGAAGTCAGAACATGGAACAGTTCATGAGCATCCTGGCAAAGGGGGAAAAAAGGAATGGGAGTTTAAAATGCCAGGTCAACAACAACAGGAAAGATGACTGTAATGAACGGGAGAAAAGGCAATGCTTGTTCCTGTTCTTATATGACTGATATCACAGAGCAGACCATCAATGTGTAGGTACCGAGAAGCTGAGCAATAAATGATATCACCTTATTTCTTTCCGATCACTACCTGCTCTTCAAAAGAGGAGATTTGCCAGCGGTAGAGCCTTAAAACCTCCAACAAGCAGCTTGCATCTAGGAGGTCGTCCTCCGTTGCCTCTTGGCAGGATAAAGCTGAAAGCAACAAACGGCCCAAAGAGTTAATGCGGACTCTCAGAAAAGCAAACTTATTCCCCTCCCAGTCCTGGAGCCTCTGATTCTAAAGAAAACGCTTTAGACTCATGTGCTTTGGCATAGTCTACAGAATGGAAACATTTGACATCAACATTGTTAGAACACACTTGCCTGCCCTGACATTGTCAAATGGCAGAATTTGCATTTAGATTTCTACAAATTTCAGATGAAACACGTCCTCTTGCCAATGCCAATATTCTAGAACTGTGTTCTACCACTACATCGCTGTTTCCTGTGTTATCATAAAAAGCGCTGCATAATTTGCTAGGTAATCCAATGAACAGAACAAGGAGCCAAAGGTTAAAACACAGGACTTCAGAGAGACGACAGACACCACACACACCCTCGAGGTCTTGCGAAAGGATTCCTACCTTTCAGCAAGCGAAGCAAGGTCAGCGAGAGGGACCGCTGCCCAGCCTTCTTGCTTTGGCCAGCCGAGTCCTGACCTGCGAATCCTTCCAGCCACTGAATGAGGGAAGGGCATGCTGACAGCCCTTGGAGAAGGGAGTTCATGAAGCACGTGTTGCCCAGATTGAGCAGCCCAGGCACCAGCCCTATTGAGGAGAAAAAGATCCATAGCCTTACAGGGCTCGACCTGCTTCTCTTCTTCTTATTCCAACAGAAGAGACTCTCTGAAGCCCCCAGGTTGGGGGGGGGAGGGTCGTCGGTGCCTTCCGGGCTTGGATGTTGGCTTGCAGCCATTTCAACTCCCAACTGGGTCACCTCACAGCGGAAGACCCGGAAGGGTTGTTGTGGGTGCCATCCCAGATGGACACCCCGCTCCTGCCCACCTTTCCTGCGCCTCTTCCTCTCCGCCATGGGGCCCCAGAGGACGTAGAGGCCGGCGGCGAAGACGGCGGCCACCCCACCGATGACCCCCCAGTTCCTCATCATCCTGGACCTAAGAGGAAAGGAAAAGGAGACATGACTGGAGCCCCTCGCAGGCTTCCGACCCAGCCCAGCCTCCTACAGGGACCCGTCGGGCGCCTCCCTCCATGTCCCCCGCCGTCGCTCCGCTCGCAGCCGGACCTGGCCCAGCCCCCGGCCCGAAGGAGCCGTCGCAGCACCGCCGTCGCCCGCTCCGTTTCCAGCCGGCCTAAGCGGCTCAGCAACATCCCCGGCCTGGCTTTGCCCCGCGGACGGAACTGAAGACGCGGGACCGGGTCGGCGGGGAAGACTTTCCGGGAGGAACGGAAGCCGCCGGATCGAGCTCTTTCCCGAGGGTCCTGTAGCAACGGGGTCTCCCCGCCCCCTCGGTTTCTAAGGGGTTCTACGCCCAAAGGATCCCATCCTGCCCCGGGTGCCGCGAAAACACGGTTCCGCGGGCCGAAAAAAGGTTCCGCGGAGCAGCCTCCCTGAAAGATAATAGGAGGAGGGCATTTTCTTCCCGTGAGGAGAAGGCAGAGAGAGAGAGAGAGAGAGAGAGAGACAAAGAAATCATCATTCTAGAATAGATCAACGTTTTTTTTTTGTAAACTGCACCAAAGCAATTTTAAAGCATTAGCTTTAAAGAGGATAGATTTAGTTCTACACGGAGTAAGCCCTCTGAGTCCAGAGGGAACTAAGCATCAGGCAATAAAGCTGCACTATTGTTCATCCCAACACATCAACTGAAACCAAATCTCTTAATATATTTAAGGGGGTCGAAGCAAAATATTAAACAGTGTGTGAGAAATGAAGGAAAGCAGTTCTGACACATTTCAAACTGCACCACATTTCCAATATATTTAGAATTTAAGACATCCTTGGTCAATGTGGACAAAACTCACAATGAACTGGAGCAATCCAAGAAGAGGACAAAAAGGCTGACTGAATATCCAAAATCCCAGTCCAGACCGTGTTGCTTCAGACTCCCTGTGCATTATCTAGTTGTACCTTGGCCTCCAGCGCCAGCTTTTCTGATTCCCTGCGCATGAAGGTTGCTCAGCCCAAGCAAGAGCAAACAAACCCAAAAGCTGAGTTGGGAAGTTATCCAAGCCAACTTCTTTGAGACAGATCCAGTGTCCTCAAGCCTCCCAATGGCCAGAAAGCAGCCTTCCTCACTTTCTGTCTTCCAGATAAGAGAGAGCAACTTCCATGCCCCCGCCCCACACACACATCTGAGAGGCATAAGACTGGGGAGGGAACCATCCAGCTTTGCATTCTGAGGCAGGCACATTCATTTCAGATTGAGTATTTGACCATGAAACTGTAAGATCATAATTGTATCAGTTGTTTACTACAAGCTAGGGCAAAGCACACTTACTCTAAATGGAGGTTCCGATGCTTCTTCTCCTGATAGGAAACTCGGGATCTTGTCTGACCTTCCTGTTCTTTCCTTCTGTTTGCTGTTTCCCATCTCTTTTCATGCCCACACTAAGTGCATTCATCTTTTTGAACTGAGTTTAGCTCCTTACTACTTCTAAAATGCTTTTATTGCGATTTCGTTCAACTCAACTCAACCACTCCATCTGCAACAGCCAGTCCTGGAAGACTAGGGGAATTGCAGATGAAGAGGCAAAAGATGGAAGTTCCTTCCACTGCTCAGTTGCTCAGCCCCTGGAAAGAAGAGATGCATGGCTTAAATTTCCAGCTCTGGACCCAGAAAGCCTTCCACCCTAGCAAGAAATCTCTTCTTTCATCTCTTGCAGCAAATCCCACAGCTGTAGGAGGAATTTGAAGATCTGGGTCCATCTTGAGGAGCTCTTTCACCTCACCCAGGCCCCAGTATTAGATTGGGGTGTTTCGCCCCCAAGGACTCTAGGTTTCCTCTAATAATCCCTGCCTGCGGTGTTGCAAAGATCTGTCGCAAGCGAAGTGGAAGATTGCCCTGCAGCCAGGGAAGCGAACTGAGAGCAGCCAGCAAGGAAAGGGGGAGGATTTCAAGGGAAGCAAGCTGCCCCCCTCCTTCCCCCCGCTGCTGCTGGTACAGAGCTCGCCTCCTCCTTCTGGATTTGCATCGCGCAGGCTGGCTGGTTACAACGGGAGCTGTCCTACTCGGCTGCCTCCTGAAATCACCTGCTTCTCCCCACCATGTAAGAACGATGAGACCTCCAGCCACACCTTTGCAATGGAGGAAGATTTGTTCCAGCTAAGGCAACTGCCGTAAGTAACCCAGGGTGGGGAGAGCACCCCAATTCCTTTTGCAAAGAGCCCTATTGTGCCTTGCCCCAAATTCCTTGCTTGCAAGGTTCCCTTCCCGCCCCCACAGCTGGCACCCTCCAGGGGCCTGGGACTGGAGTGCGCCGATCTTCCCAGCCACCGCTGATGGATGAGACTTGTGGTCCCACCAACAGGAGGGTCCTTGCATGGGGAACCCTGCCCAAAACATCATTTGCTTCCTCCCAGGATCAACACTTTGTCTTTTGTGAGAGGTGTTGTTTTCTGAAGGGAAATTTCAGGATTTCGACCCAGCCAAAATGTTTGCAATCATGAAAACTGAAGATCTTAGATTCCGGACATGTTTTTCCTTCTCTGCCTGAATGCTGCAAGAATGGGGGTGGCTAGGAATTCCTCTGCTTTCTTCTGCAAATACAGGAGGAGGAGGAGGAAGGCTTTGAAAGACCTGGGAGAATATGCATGGCATTGCTAGGCAGAAGTGGGGGGGCAGTTTATGCTTCCTCCTCAGATTCGTGTGGTGAACAGAGACACCCACACATTTCCCGGAATTCGAATTTCTCCTTGTGACAGTCTGGCTCTGTCAAGAAATAACCTTTTATTTTGCTGACTGCTGGCTGGTGGATCAGGCACAGATCAAATTGCAAGATTTTCTGGGCGAGCGAAGGAGCCTTTTACATGTTGGCTTAATTAGCTCCTTTCAGAGCTGCGAGGTGCTTCAGTGCATACAAATGCATCCCACGGAGACACCTCGGGCGCCCGAGAGCTTTGCTAGGCAAAGCCTATTTAAGCACACAGTTCCTCCCTGACATCCGTGGGATGGCTCTGTTCTCTTTTATTCCGGCTCCAGTTAATGCTGGCAGGCAGTGTCTTACTTTCCAAAAGATGCTTCCCATCCCAGAAAGAGAGTCTTTGGAAAGCTTTTGTAGTGGGTAGAAAGAGGAGCCTGTTCCTGAAGTCTAACCCTTTCAGAGAACCAGGATCATGCCTTGCTCAAATCTCTCCCCATCCTTCCCTCCCCCAAAATCTCAAGGTAGGACCAGAAGGGCCTGATTCAGTTCTGGGAATCAGTCCTGCCCTTTTCTTCACTCAGGAGCCTCACTGTAGGCTGAGCCAGCTTAGTGAAATGAAGGTAGTGAGGAGGTGTCCAGTTTTAAGGTTTCAGAATGGATAAGGTTTATGGATTCCTGAATGTGCAAGCTGGCTATGAGGGAGGCACAAAATTGATCAGGAAATACTCAAGTGTGGCCTTCCTAGGACCAAAGTATTTGGAATTGGCAAACAATTTAACATGGACTTAATATTTCTGCCGTGTAGCTACTCCTCTCTTCTTTGGATGGGTTTTATTAAGGTGCATGTAGTTTGTGGGATAAATTACCGCTCCCACAATGCCTTTAGGCATGGCAGTCTGGCTAGTGCAGCCTAACATTTCTGGCAGGGGGCTCCCTAAAGCACTTGCCCTCCTTTTCCATTCTGCAAATGGAAGCTCCCTCATTGCTGCAAGGGGTCTGTCTGCCTGACAGCTTCTTGCATAATTCATGCTGATGAAATATGAATGGGAAAAGCCTGAAGAGCAACCACAGATGGTAAGCATGCAAGCCCTACAGTCCTTTGGAGGCTCTGGGTTCTGAGTGCGCTCAAGCAGCAGGATGGGATCCTTTGTGGCCATAATGATTTCAAACCCAGGCGACAAGACAGTGTTTATCCTTAGCACTGATGACGTTACCTAGTTAGGTGATGAAATGTCAGGAAAAAAAACCACCAAGCTCAGAAAGCATCAAGGACTCCATAGTTCAACCCTGACCTACAATCACTCTCTTTAATTGTAGTGATTATCCTTATTATCTCTGTCTGACTCCTAAGCCGCTATCTTGGTTGTTTTCAAAGTACCAAAATACTAATAACTCATTTCTCACCTCACCCATCCGAAAGCTCCCCCAGCATATGACTTAGCAGTGCAACAGAAATTCTGCTTCTCGGTTGAAGAAATATGAAATATTCTCTGTGAGATATTTTTTACTCTCTGTATATCCTTTTCAAAGCAACCATAGCAGGCCCTTCCTATTTATGTGTGTCAAATGTATTTATTTAGCCAGCTGGGAGCCAAAGTGTCATTGTCTGAGATCTCAGAAATATCTTTGCATTCCCAGCACTCTGTGACCTTGTAGCTTTTGCTGGATCCATTGCCATCTGCACAAGGAAACAGATTTAGTTTCTGGCAAGCAATCAAGATCCTTCACCATTAAATAGCTTGCATATTTCTTTGACTTCATGAGCTATCACTTCTAAGATGCCCTTTGGCACAACTTCCTTCAGACAAAGATAGAAACTTTCCCTGCAAATCTGACATCAGACAAGAATAAACCTCGCTATGACTCCCCAGCAGAAGACCTCAGCTTATATCTGGTACCAATAGTGATGCTAAGCCAGGTTGCAGATTCTGGTTTCTTCAAACCTCCATGGAATATTTTCCCCTTTGCTAGAGTTGTCAAGTTCCGTCGGACAGGAGAAAGCACCCGATCCGAAGAGGACACTGTATCAGGAGAACACGAAGTTCAGATTGAAGGTGTCCAGACCAACTTAGAAGCTGTAGAGTTGGAAGATGGAAGCATTGTGCCAAAGGAATTTGCCAACCCAACTGATGGTGAGTAGATCACTGGTAGCCCTTAACCTTGAGAAAAAAAGCAAAGTGGTCGTCATAGGCGGGTCAGCGCACAAAAGCAACCTGGAAATAGGATTGTGGGTGAAATCACCTTGTCTCCCTTCCAGATACTTTCATGGTGGAAGACGTGGTGGAAGCTATCGGGTTTGGCAAGTTCCAGTGGAAACTCTCCATTCTGACTGGCTTAGCATGGGCAAGTAGATGGAGCTACCATTCTTGATGGGTTCTTGGGAAGTATTAGATCAAAGCAAGACTGGGCTTATCTTGACAGTCCATCTAGATATGGGTTCTCCAAACTTGATAACTTTAAGACTTGTGGACTTCAACTCCCATGGCTGGCTGGGGAATTCTGAGAATTAAGTTTTAAGTTTCCAAGTTTGGATACCTTTGACCTAGGCAATGGGGCACGTCGGTTCTGAAGGACCTTGGCCAAGGGTTGATCATATTGTCTCCTTTCACTTCCAGATGGCTGATGCCATGGAAATGATGATTCTGAGCATCTTGGCACCTCAGCTTCATTGTGAGTGGCGATTACCCACCTGGCAGGTTGCGTTGCTCACATCGGTAGGAAAATACCACACAGCTCCTCCTCCTGTATTCTCTAAGGGGTTTCCCCATGTTGCCCTGGGATGTTAACACAGGAAAAAGGGCCCCACTGTTTTCAGCAAGCAAGCTTAAGAATGCAGGGAGCATAAAAATTCTTGGCATTGGTGGAAATAAATTGTAGCCATTCCTATGTATGGTTCCTTGGTTGTCAGCCCCATTGAGCTGAATTTCAGTAATATATTTGTTTCTCAGTTTACTGCTTGAGACAAGGCAGCAATAACGTCTGATGAGAATCTTGGCCTGCTCTGATTAATTTCAGCAGCTTGGATCTGGGACTTGGCCACCAATGATGCTGGTGACAATTTATTGTCTGAACAGGAACCTACTTTATTGTTTTCAGGGGATGAAAGAAGTTGCAGGCACCGAGAACTGTTACGGTGATGTTTATTACATAGAATCATACATAGAATTACACTGGTAACTCCCTCCAGATAATTTCATTCCATGAAGTCATGGGCCCATGGAAGATTATCAATAAATTTAAATAAATAAGGGACTGAATTTGATGAGTCAAAAGTATTAAGCATTCTTTGCCATGTTTTGCCTGATAAATGCATTTCTCCTGTAAAAGCCTTGTGCAGAGAGAGTCTGTGGAATGTCTCTTTGCTAAATATCTTGTTCCTTCATCATTAGGAAATGTTTGTCTTAGGAAATCCCCATTTCAGCTTGCATTTAGCAAATGCATTTTGTCTACTCCTTGTAGGTGGTTTTCCTGGGAATGATGTTTAGTTCCACACTGTGGGGAAATATTTCAGACCAATATGGCAGAAAAACTGTAAGTCTCCCACATGCCTCTGGGATATTTGCTAGTCCCTTTGCGTTAAATGCTAAACCATCATCACTCTGCTTAGCCTCCTTCCAGATGCATGAACTACCGCCATTCCAGTCCTCTGCCATTCCCATCCGCAATCCCATTTACAGGCAGGCTCAGGGATTGTCTGCTATATATTCTACAGGTTAACCCTAAGGAGAAAGTTTGGGATTTTCATCCAGGGAACAGTAAATGTTGCTTTTTTGGTGTTTCTTCCTTCTGTGCAGGGGCTGAAGATCAGTGTGCTCTGGACCTTGTACTATGGAGTCCTTAGTGGATTTGCACCAGTTTACAGCTGGATCTTGGTCCTGAGGGGCTTGGTGGGCTTTGGGATTGGAGGCGTCCCTCAGTCGTAAGTATACTTTCCCTTCGTCCAGACATAACCCAGACTTTGGAGAGGACTGCTTGAAATGGCTGCCATCTTCCCATGGCTTCCCAGTTCTGAATCCATCACCATGTCAAAATAAAGGTGTTTTGAATGTTCTCACTGGAGAGTCAATAAAAAGTCAGCAGTTTTACTGGATATCAGGACCCGTATTGCTGTAACACTGCAATCTACCTCTTTGATATTTTTATTCTTTCCAGGGTAACGTTATACGCAGAATTCCTCCCCATGAAATCCAGAGCAAAGTGCATATTGCTGATTGAGGTAAGTGGAGAAAAGTCAGATTTCAGATGACAGAGAAGTCCAAAATGAAAGGCCGAGGCGTAGAGAGTTCAGAGTCCCTGTTTGTGGCTCCAAAGGGGCCACATTGGTTGAGAGTGTGCCACGCGAGCAATTCATGCGGAACAGATTGATGGCCATCGAAAGCTGAGGCAGTTCATCTACCCTGCTGAGATGGAACTCGTCCATTGGAATAACCCTTCCTATTTTGCCCTCTTTTCCATGAACAGGTCTTCTGGGCCATCGGAACTGTCTTTGAAGTCCTCCTTGCAGTGTTTGTGATGCCCACCCTCGGCTGGCGTTGGCTGCTCATCCTTTCCACTCTCCCTCTCATGCTGTTTGCCGTCTTGTGTTTTGTACGTATTCTTTCTGGCAATGGCTGCACACTAGTCTTCTTCATTGAGTTGACATTCCTTCCTTGGCAGTTAGATAGTCTAAGCCTTGGAGATGCTCTCCACCCTCATGATCTCAAGAAGTGTCGGATTAGCAGGCCACTTCGCTTACAGCTGGCAGGTTTGACAAGATAGGAGGTTCAGGCTGGGCATCAGGTTGGGCAAAGCCAAACGGAGCAACATCTCAGGATCTTCCTTGTCTCCTGTAGTGGCTGCCAGAAAGTGCCCGATACGATGTGTTAACCGGTAACCAAGAAAAGGCCATCGCTACATTGAAAAGGATTGCAGCTGAGAATGGGGCCCCGATGCCTCTGGGGAAACTGATTATGTCTAGGCAGGTGAGTTTGGAAGAAGGCCTTCGCGACCGTCCCAAGTCTTGAGGAGGAAGGGATGGGAATCCCTTGTCTTCATGATGGTTTGGTTTGACTACTCTTCTACCCCTTTTTCTCTAAACTGCTGAGAAAACGTCCCACCAGCAGTAGATCCAAAGGCAGGCACCAGGAGGAAAAAACCCCCGATGCATTTGAACCCGGACTTCACTATAAACAGGACTTGCGTTTCATACTTGGCGGTGGCTGGCAAACTTTTTTAACAGCGTTCTTCGCTCACGCAATAAACCTCGGAGACTTGCACTCCTTGCCTGTGTGACTTCCAGTTCCAGGATTCACCTAAGAGAACCTGGAGTTGCACATTTGCGCCTGACTTTATGCTGCTTGTTGAGACAGCACCGAACAATTGTTGTTTCCAAACAGGAGGATCGAGGGAAAATGAGGGACTTGTTCACGCCACAGTTCAGACTGACGACGCTTCTGCTGTGGTTTATCTGGTAAGACGGCAAGGCTGGGTGGAGATCTGGCTTGACCGCTCATCCCAGGTCTGGCCATTGGCAAGCAGCTCCCTTGGGATCCTCAGTCCACCCTAAATGGTCATTTGAGAAGTAGTCCTTGGTCTGTGGGGCCAGGTAGTGTCCCATGGGCCCTTAGCACAAATGACCCCATCCAGAGGTCTCACTACAGTGGAGTCCTGTAGACACCCCTCCCCCCCATTGAGACCAATGCTGGAGAGATTTACGCCTGATAAATTGACCAAGACTTTTGGAATAGTAAAAACTTGAGTGGAGAAATAAGCAAAGCAGTTGCTTGCTAAAGTCTCCCAGGAGGTGGGTTAAATCAGAGTTTAATAACTTTGCTACGAGACAGATGTAGAACATCTGGGGATCACCTCAGAACAAATCTCAGTTCCTCTCCAGTGAGGTACAACTGGGTGGCGTAGTTCCTCCCTCTTGGGTACCGAAAGCTGTTTTACACAGCACCGTTGTTGTTTTATGCTCCCTTCTGAGGGCATCTCTTTACCTGAAGGTCTTCCCTTTCTTCTTCACAGGTTCTCCAATGCTTTTTCTTACTACGGCCTCGTCCTGCTGACCACGGAGCTATTCCAAGCAGGAGACCTTTGCAGCTGTGAGTCAAAGAGAGTGGGGAGGGAATACACCCAGAGCCCAGAATGAACCGTGGTGATGGTCGAGTGAGGGGGAGCAAAAGAGCATAGCCAGGCCTCGGGGCACAAGGTTGGCTATCCAGCAAAGGATGGGGGCTCAAGACCTCATTCCCTTCCCCTCCTTCCTCCTTGCCCCGTCCAAGTATCCAGCAGGAGGAAAACGGTGAAGGCCAAATGCAGCCTGGCGTGTGAATTTCTGACGGAAAAGGATTACATCGATCTGCTGTGGACCACCCTCTCCGAGTTCCCAGGTAGACCTTCGGAAAGGGGAAGGTGTGCCAGGGTGTGTGTTTGTGTGTCTGCAACTTGGGGAGGGGCAAGAGGTGACATAATGCCAGAATGAAAGGAGGAGCTTGTGTTGTGTCATTCTGACCTGCCTCTTTGTCCTTTTGGCACCACTGTGGCTGGAAAGGAAGTTCTCAGATGTTCATCCAATGGCTCCCTATCTCATGCCCGATTAAAACTGGCACGCTGCCAGTGTATTTTTAAGCTTAGCTTCATTATCCAAGATGCTAAACATAATTTAAGGATAAAGATTGGCCTCTGGAATTTCCCTTCAAAGAGGTATGTTGGTCGTTCCCCCTCATTTCTATCCCATTTCCATTGAAATGGTGATCGTGGTCTCGAGGCCCCACACTTCACTCTCCCGGATTGTCCCAAAGTCTTTTGAGGAGAGGCTGCAAGGGGAAATGAGAGATCTTCCTTTGACTTCAATTGAAACCGTGCAGATGTCCTTTGACCTGATGGCCAGCAAGTTCAGAAAAGTTGATAACCCAGCCTGAAACCAGTGGCTGGCCAGACACTCCCAGGCCGAAGGTGACTCCATTTCTCCTGCAACCCAGAAGGATTCACACTCGTACCCAGACACTGGTGGTAGTGAAACAGCCTCAAGGTTCCTCTCCTGCTCCTTCTCCTCCAGGGGTTCTTGTGACCTTGTGGGTGATCGACCGGATCGGCCGCAAGAAGACGATGGCGCTCTCCTTTCTGGTGTTTGCCTTCTGCAGCCTCTTGCTCTTCCTCTGTGTCGGAAGGTGAGTCTGGGGGATGTGGAGGAGTGGAGACCCACCCACCTCGCTGAGGCTCCTCCAGGGGACTGCAAGGGAGAGGCCCTGGCCCATGGGCTGGGTCTCTGAAAGCAAGCCCCCCCCCTCTCTTGATACAGGAAGGTGCTCACCGTGCTGCTCTTCATCGCCAGGGCCTTCATTTCAGGAGGATTCCAGGCCGCGTATGTTTACACCCCTGAGGTAGGAAAGCAGCCCTTCTCCAGCCGAGAGCAGTGTTGGAGCTTCCAAGGGAGAGGGCTTGGCCAAGTGACCGCCAGCAGCAGCAAGCAAAGGGCGGGCAGGGAGCCTCAAGGTGATCATGGCTTTCTCAACAGGTCTACCCAACCGCCACCCGTGCCCTGGGCCTGGGCACATGCAGTGGAGTGGCCAGAGTTGGTGCCCTCATCACACCCTTCATTGCCCAGGTAAAGCAAGGACCCCTCCTAGTGGCAAGTCAGGGATTCTCTTGACCCAGTCCAGTCCTGGGACATCCCAATGAATCAGGGATCCTGGAGACTTCTGAAGGGAAGCTCTGTCAATACAATGGCAGAAGCTGGATCTTCATGCTAGGTTTGCTACTACCCCTCCCCATTCATGAGATGTTCTTTAAGCTTCTTCTCATTCCCCAATCTATGTTTCTAAAGGCCCTTCAATAACACAATGGTGAGGACATGCACAAAGGGCTAAATATCTTGATGAGGTTGCCTACTTCTCAGTTCTTCAGCTATATGGTGAACAGTTCCTCATATTTGCGCCTCATCTATCTAGACTGAGCTGAATAGGAAGCCATAATCGTGGTCACAATATTATTGCAAAGTTCTAACATCCTAACCAACCACAGCCAAAAGCTTGACTTGTCCATCCAACTTAATTTAACCCTGGGAGATTTGACCAATCCTGGAGGGGCCTTTTTTTGTCTGAAACCATGGCAAAACCATTCTTTGCTGATCTTCTTCTACCTCCATTTCCAGGTGATGCTGGAGTCTTCAGTCTATTTGACGCTGATTGTTTACAGCGGCTGCTGTGTCTTGGCAGCTTTGGCCTCCTGCTTGCTTCCCATCGAAACCAGAGGTCGAGGCCTCCAGGAGTCAACCCACAAGGAGTGGGGGCAGGAGATGTTTGGGCGTGGCGTTCCCCAATCGAACTCTGGCTCTCAGGGGTGATTAGCCTACCTGGAAGAAGTCAACACTCCCAACACCCAAGGTGCAATATCTCACTACCATCCTTGGCCCAAAGAAGGGATGGTCAACCTGTCCTGGATCCTTTGTTGCTTGCATCTTCACCACTCCCATGTGCAAGGAGAGGCATTCCATCCTGGAGATGAAAGTGTGTGTGTGTATTTGTGTGCATTGAGGAGGAATGTGCTATAACCATGGAAAGATCTAGCCCCAAATTTCTACTACGTTTTTCATGGTGGACATAGAGAACAGGAGAACCAGATTTTGTTCTTGTTGCCAAGGGAACTTCTCCATCTCATACAAGCAATTACCATGTCTTGAAGAACTCTGTTCTTCACAAAACATCTCATGTCTTCAACCCTGAGAAGCAAATGTATGTGTACTCACGCCTAGAGTGGCTCAAAGACACTTGTGAATCGATCAACAGCCCTGTATTCTTTCTATCACCATGAACTCTCAAGGCCCACAAAGTGCTAATTTAGCTGAATCTCCTTAGCAACTGGATTGTGAGGGTGGACAGGCATTCAGATAAATGCTGTTCCTCTCACCGATGGAGAACTTCCTTGGATATTGAAGTCAGTCGTGCAAAAAAAGGAAATCTGGAAACACAGCATATGGTTAGGATCTCCCCATCTCCAAAGGAAGTTTGTGCCACTTTGGGTCCATCCAGGTGACCCAAAGAATGAAGTGTTTTTCTCAGGAGGCAACTAGAGGAGAAAACATCTGTAAGTTTATCAAACGGTGCACGGTGAGATCATTGCAGGAAAAATTCTCTTGAATTTAGGTTCATCCACTAAACTGGAAGGGAGCAGATTCTGCCCAAACTAGATCACTTCTTCACGCAACTCATAATGGTGATGGTTCCTTTGGGTTCATATCCACGTTCCTCAAGAGAGGACTAAGAAGGGGTCGATGCCCCAGTGGTGGTCATCCAGAGACATCCAGCTACACCATTCTGTTTCTGTCACTGGGCACCCCACAAATGCCAAAGCTTCATAGACAGAAGAAGAGGGCCCCGTTTCTAGCCTTTCCTCCTCATTTCCCCATCTGTTCAGGGGCATGCCATTGACTGGCTTAGCTAAACTGAAAAACATCATCTGGCCGTCGTATCTGGACTGGGAAGCTTCAGATGGTATTTAAGGAGGCTGCACTTTTAAAGCTATGGTGTGTGCATGTGTGCCAGGAGTTCCTGCAGGCAACTTGTTTAGGAATAAGTGACTTGTTCTAAGATGGTTTCATTCCTTGTGTGTCCAGTCTGACTTGGCCAATCAACAATTCTCTTCTGTTTTGATGGGTATCTTCAGAGATGTCCACGAGTCGCTTTCTGGGATCTGGTTATTTCAAAAGATTTACCAACTGCTACTTAAAATTGTAGGTAAGTTCTGTTAGTTGTACAAATTACAGAAAGATCAGCTTTTTGCCGACACAAAAATGATGATGAAAACCAGGTTGTTTCTTCCAAACCGAATCACAGGATATTTAAATTGATCAGATTTTTTTCCCTTGATGATTTTGCAAGCTTCTGATTGTTGAGCTTTTTTTCCTTTCTGACAATAAGTTTCGGCCTTCTCATATTCGAGGAACATTTTAATACCAGAAATTCACTAACATGTATGTAATGAAGATAGGGCTCTAAACACATCAAGGTCTGTTGGTGTGTTCATTAAAAGAAAAGCAGCAGCCATGCCATTTGACATTCAGCTGTGGTGTTTGGGACTCTTGTGGGTTCTCCAGTTCTTTAACTGGCAAAGCTTTGGGGAGAGTTGATGCTGTATATGCTGCGTGGAATGGTATTTGTATTTTTCAGTGTTTGGGGCAGAGGGGTATTATTTAAGCGTCTACTATGTTTGAATGTACAGTTTCTAACTGTGACGCGTGTTCTCAAGATTTCTGTATCCTGAGCTTCTTGTACTATATTTTCATCTGTCTCCGTTAATTACACCCCATTAGGTAGTGCAATTCCACACTGGATATTTTATGTTGAATAAATGAGTAGTTTTTCATAAGGAGGCGGATTATGGCATTTTCACTCCCTTAAAAATAGGAATTGTGTCTGCCATCAGCCTGAAAACACACCACAGCTAGCCAGAATCTTCTCTGTTCTTTTCTGGAAATTTGCAGCTGCCAAGTCCAGAATGAGAAACTAGAATCAGTGAAAAGCAGCTGGAGGTGGACTGAATTCAATCAGATGGACAATCTCACTCTAAGTAATGAGTTTACTGGAGCCGACCCTCAATATTTTTTTTAAGAGATAAAAAAGAGGTTACTTAAGAAAATAATAAGTAAACACAAATAAAGGCTCAGTCAAACCTGCTTACAAAGTATTTTATGAGTTTTAACAGAGGATAACTCCACTAGAAACCAGAAGCAAAGAGAATATAGATTGGGAAGCAGATGTAGTTGTGATTTGAGAAGAAAAAGCGATAGAGAAAGTCGTATAAACCGACAGAGCAGAAAGGGGACCGGCCTCTTGCCTGGAGAAAGAATCCAAAAATAACTATTTTCAGATGATTGCTTGCCCTCTGCTTGGACACATTTGTTCATCAGCTCCCCGTGAATAGAACCCAGCTTCCATGAGGAAAGTTTGAGATTTATCAGTACTCAGACTTGGGAATCTGTGCAATTGTTGATGTTACAGATTTTCCATCTGCAGCTTCCCATGTTGTTCCATCAACATTTAGGACATTTTTTTTTTTTTTGCTACCAAAAATGTAAATCAAGATGAAAGAAAAGAGGGAACGGCTTCACAAATCTTGGTTCACCTCATCAATCCCAAACAGCTGTCTTATTTATTCCGTATATACAGCCGAAGTGGGAACCCCAGTTATAAATTCTCCTAAGGAACCAGACTCCCAAATTTGACGAGATTAGCTCCCCTTTGTGAGATGGAAGGGAGAAAAACAAACCTACACAGAAGGGTTTCCTACACATTTGCACTTGTTCAAAGGTTTGCTCGAGGTGGCTTGGTCACCTTCTGGCCGCCTAGGATCTTCCCAAAGAGTTTGGCTGCTTCCATGGCACACCCCCAGTGAATGGTGAGTCCAAACCCTCCGTGGCCATAATTGTGAATCACCTGAAAGAGAAAGAACGGGAAGATCGAAGCACAGAGGTGGAGGAGATGCAAGATTCTGAATCTGCAACATCTCCTGGAATCCTTTCCAGTCAGAAAAAGGGCTACCTCCGATCGGAGCGTCCCGTGAGGAATGGTCTCGCGTTCCAGCCGGACTGCAGGGCGTATCGGGCGTAAACCACTCCATTCTTCGACCACCTTGGCTTTCTGGAAGAATTACATTCAGCAGGTTGTTCCCCAGGGCTTCCTCAGGCTGTGGGGCACTAAAAACCCCGGATGAGCTGCCACAGGGACTTTCTTCCAGGGCGAGGGAAATGGGGAGACCGCAGGTGTTTCTTGCAAAAGCCTTGACCCACATCCTGGCTGAGCTGAGCTACCTGGAGGCTAGGCATCAGCTTGCAACATCCTTCCCAGATTTTTCTACGGTCCTCTGGGTTGTTCTTTGTACTCCAGTTCCCCAGCTGAAATATCCCTCCCAAGGTCACCGTACGGCTCCTGCAGAGAACAGAGGAGGGAGGAAGTCTATTGCACTCAGGGAGGTGCTGAGACCTGACCTCCTCCCACCTTCAGGATCGATTCCAAGGAAGG
Organism: Myanophis thanlyinensis; assembly: GCA_017656035.1. NCBI lineage: Eukaryota > Metazoa > Chordata > Lepidosauria > Squamata > Homalopsidae > Myanophis > Myanophis thanlyinensis. The sequence goes on from JAEANM010001334.1 coordinate 24,480, forward strand.
AAAAGACTTGATCCTGGGAGATGCAGCTGGAATGTCTCTTGATTGTGGTCAACTTCCCACCTTAACTGGTTTCACCTTGATCATTCCGCCACTTTGCCCTGCCTTTTCCTTACCCGGGGATGATGTAGGGCTCCTTGTAGATCCCAGCGTCAATGTCATGGGTGATGATGAAATGCTTCACCCAGGGGGCCTCAACCTAGAGACCCAGAATAAGCCTGAAGGTCAGGAAGGAGCCAGCTGGAGCGCTGGACAGCCTGCCAATGCACGACCCAAAGATACCATTTCTTTGCTTTCTTCTGGTCTGTTGCGTCAGGCAGATGATCATGGAGAAGACTATAGTTATTTATTTAAACAGCTGCCCATCTCTGTCCAGCAAACGGCACATCCCTCTCCCACCTCATTTGTCTCTAGGGTGGAGGACCTTCTCTGAAGGTTCAGGACAGCCTTCCTCAACGTCCAAGTGTGCTGTCCTACTAGGATACGTCATAGTTTGCCTCCACTAGCCCTGTTGACCAATTCCCCCAGGCCTCACCTTAGTGATCTGTCCTCGGCCTGGACGCAGCTCAGGGTCAGTCTGTAGCTCTCCGGCACGAATCCCAGTACAATTGACCACCACGTCCACCCCTTCAGCGGTCAGCTAACAGAAGAGAGGAAGGGAATCATTCCCCATCTTGCTTTGCAGAAATAAGACCTCCTCCCCTCTGTCAGTCCAGAGCAATGTTTCTCCACATATCTCCAAGTGGCCCAAGTTGAGAAACAGTGGCCTAGACTGACCTTCTCAACTTGGTGCCCTCCAGATGTTCTGGATTTCAATTTCCACCCTTCTCGGCCAGCTCTACATACATCCCAACTCACCTCCTGGAAGGACTTGATTTTCCGATGGAAGAACTGGACCTTCCGTGAGACCAACCTTTTAAGAGAAGAGTTTGACAGACAGGTGTGGGGGCTCTGGGGATTTGGGGGAGAGTCTAAATGATATAGCAGGGCTTGGAGGCAACTGTTCTACCTTTTTTCCATCCACAACTAGTTTCCTCAAGATATTAACTTCTCTGACTATGGAAGGTTGTGGCTAGCCAGTCATTATTGTCATCATATGGATGACAAGGGTTCCAATTTATCTTTCAAGGCCACCAGATGGATTAAAGATTTAATCAAAGGCCCCAACCAGCCTTCCCAGCCACCCGCTCTATCACCATGAGGATAAAATCCGAACTACCTAAAACTCAGAGTTGCTAAATGTAGACAGCAAGAAAAATACATACTGGTTTGTAAGCCAGGTGAGATAGATTTTGCCCTCCAAGATCAGAGCGGTGTTGAACCAGCCGTAGCTGAAATTAGGGAAAAAGAAGACCAAAACAAAAAATATGGATACAAATTCTGGGAACTGAAGTCCACCCACCTTCAAAAAGCCAAGGTTGAGACACACTGGTCTACCACAGTTCCCAAATCCAAGAGAAGAGTCCTCTAATACCTGTAGCCGGGGAACAACTCGAGTTCCTTCTGGGACAGTTTCCTAAATCCCAAGACAATATGTTTCCATGATGGCTCCTGCAGAGAAAGACCCGAGGTAAGACAAGGGAGAAACAGAATCTTACACAAATGCAAAATAAATAAGTGTTGAACCAGAAGTCTTGGCGATGCAGCCCTACAATCAAGGACTCTCTGCTTGCAACCCTCCTGAATTTATTTTCCTACCGGTTGGAAACTTCTTTGCGCCTTGCATTACAAGGTGGGAAGGAAGTGGGACCGGAAATCCTTGAAAGCCAAACTGCAGGTGAGTCTCAACACAGTCTTTATACTTTACTCCAGCCTTCCAAAGAAGAACAAGCCTGCATTGAGAAAACAGCTCAGGTATTTTTAAGCCAACCACTTACAGGAACCGCTTGTGTGAATAGGTTGTATCCCGAGAGCAGAAACAGCCCCATCTCCGCGGCTTCTGGTGAATTAACATGTTGGAGCAGATAATCAAAAGTCTCTTTGTTCCAGATCCTGCAATATTAAATAAGAGAGGATCAAAGTCTTCCCTCAATTTGAACTCAAGGGAATTGCAAGAGAAAAACTGTGGGCAGGTAGAAAGGCACGGCTGAGATGTATTTGGGGCAATGGTTTTATAGGAGGAACCACGTGTGAACGTTGGCACAGATCTTCCTTTGTCAGCAGATTGATTGTAAATTTTTTACCAGGACAAAAGAAAAAAAACCCCCTATCTTGATTATAATTTTCCCTTCACATTTAACCCACTGAACGCTTTACTTTTTACTGAGGAATCCCTGAAAAACCAAGGCAGGGTTTGTCCCTTTGCCCCTTGAAGATGGACGGACTTCAACTCCCAGAATTCCTTAGCCAGCATGGTTGACGGTGGGTGGGCTTCAGCCCCCTGGTCATCTGAAAGGCCCAGGAGGAACTCAGCCTGTGCTGGCAAGGGGAACAGAGCCTTTGCTCTTACGTTTCCTGCTTGTTTCCTTTGTCGTACAGGTAGGGCTGCCAAAGGCCGGCGGCCCCACTGCTGGTCGTGCCGGGGCTGAATTCATCCGCGTAGATCTCCACCTGCAGTGACTGGTCAGCGGAGTGATATTGGTCATGGATGCAAAGGGCTGTAGACAGACCTATCACCCCAGCTCCGATCACGGCGACACGCATGGCAGAGTCTGGAAGGGGCAAAAAGGGAGACAGTCTGGCACCCCCCAAAAATAACAAATCCCAAAGAAAAACATCCATTTTTTCTCTTCTGGGGGTGTAAAATGGCTCCCGGCCGTTTCTTGGCCCCTTGGACGTCTCCAGCCCCTCCAACTGCTGCAAATCACAGTCCCTCCCGTGAGTTCCTGGTGTCCGAGGCCGTCTCCAGGCCAGGCGGGAGAATTGTGGGTTGGGGCGATTGTCCCTGGACACAGCAGGTTACCCACTCCTGCATTAAGCTTTCAGGGGTAGGAAGACCCCACCCTGAAGTCCCCCCACCCCCCGCCTTCACACACACTCCTTCTGTAATGATTTGCAATAAATGCAAAAGATTGGAAATCTTTAAAGAGCTGCCAAGCCTCTCTTGGAAACAAAAGCTAGATTTTTACCATCCTCCGGCAGGCCAGCTCCTCCTTCTGCTAAATCTCCAAAGTATTTTCTGCAAGACCACAACCCCCAAGGAGCTACATTCCCCCCCCAAACCGCTTTGTCATAACTTCATTCTCACAACCCCAAAGGCGCCAAGCGAGAGACAGAAACTTCTCACCGTCAGAATCCACAGGCCCAGGAAAGTTTTCTGACACGGCTGTTCGCTCGCCCACCCACCGGGGTGCAGCTCCTGGCTGGAAGAAAGCTGGGACCGTGCAGTTGCGTTGGCCAAAGGTCCCTCTGGGAGGATAATGAGGCCATGAGGAGGAGCTTAGGCTTCTCCTGCGCCAAGAAACTTTTTCGGGGGCCGAGAGAAGCAATGCATAACCCGGAGTTTCTGGCCAGGCCCCACAGGGCTCGGCTTCCGTGATCAGGAGGGACCTCTTGTGTCCAGCACAGAGTCTGCTTCCTTTCTGAAGTTCTCTGCAACCCGAAGTGTAAACCAAATGAGCCAACTTCTCACCTAGCGTGGCACCATCCAGGTTGCTCTGATGTGATCATCTCCGGACTCTTCAAGCTGAGATGGTCAGAAACGTTCAGAGCTTAGCTAACTTCCTTCTGTCCTGTCCGGAGCGCCTTGGTTTACAACTGCAAGACGGAAAAAATAATTCTTCTAGAAAGGTCTGTTGGGACATCCTAAAAGATGCTCCCCAACCCCAAGACAGAATTGATTAGGCTTCCGTATCTAGCAAACATTCATTCCGCCAGGCTCCCCTTAATATAATCTGCTCAATTTTCTTGATTCAGGATTTTTCCAATCTTGAATAGATGCTCTGCTATCTAGTGACTAATTCATCCTATTTCCTTCCTTCCTTCCCTTCCATTCATCCTATTTCCTCCCTTCCTTCCCTTCCTTCCTTTCCATTCATCCTATTTCCTTCCTTCCTTCCC
>JAEANM010001335.1:0-28471 GCA_017656035.1 Myanophis thanlyinensis
AGCAGGTGAAGCTAAGCAGAATCACATCAGATACCTGTACAATTAGCACAGCCCCCCCCCCCAAGGCTGTGTGCTCTGTCCACTTCTCTATATATACCAATGACTGCATCTCAAAAGATCCATCTGTTAAAGTACTGAAGTTTGCAAATAATACAGCAATAATTGTTCTCATTCGAGACAACGATGAGTCCGCATACAGATGGAAGGTTGAACAACTAGCCTCATGGTAGAACAATCTGGAACTGAACACACTCAAAACAATCTGGAACTAAACACACTCAAAACCATATAAATGGTGGTAGATTTTAGGAGAAACTCTCCTGTACTACTACCTCTTACAGTACTAGACAACACAGTATTGACAGTAGAATCTTTCAAATTTCTAGGTTCTATCATATGACAAGACCTAAAATAGACACCTAATATCAAAAACGTCATCAAAAAAGCACAACAAAGAATGTTCTTTGTGCACCAACTCAGAAAGCTTAAACTGCCCAAGGAGCTGCTGATCCAGTTCTACAGAGGAATTATTGAGTCGGTCATCTACACCTCTATAACTGTCTAATTTGGCTCTGCAACCCAATAAGACAGACAAAGACTACAGAGGATAATCAGAACTGCATAAAAAATAATTACTACCAACCTGCCTTCCATTGAGGACCTGTATACTGCACAAGTCAAAAAGAGGGTTGGGAAAATATTTAAGGACCAGTCACATCCTGGACATAAATTGTTTCAACTTCTCCCTTCAAAACGACACTAAAAGACACTGCGCACAAGAACGGCTAGACACAAGAACAGCTTTTTCCCCGAACACCATCACTCTGCTAAACAAATAATTCCCTCAATACTGTCTAACTATTTATTAAGTCTGCATTACTATTATTCTCATCGTTCCATCACCCACCCATCCCACTATGACTATAGCTTGTTGCTTGTATCCTTACGATTTATATTGATTATTGTCTCCTGGTATGATTTGACTGCTTATTTGTACCCAATGACTATCATTGAGTGTTGTATCTTATGATTCCTGATGAATGTACCCTTTCCTTTATTGTACATTGAGAGCATATGTACCGAAGACAAATTCCTTATGCGTCAAATCACACTTGGCCAATAAAGAATTCTGTTCTATTCTATAACTAGCCCACTATGCAATATGAAATTAATTTTCTATAAAGAAAAGCTTTATAATTGGATTATCAAATATTGTAGTAGCAGAAGGAATAAAACAGACCATTTTTTTACTGGTTCTGTTTAATAACCAATTTATTGTGTGGGCTAAAATGGAATCAACAAAGAAATGAATACTATCAAATTCTCTCTGCTGTTCTACTCTTGCTAGACTTTCTGATAAAAGAAAGGAGGGTGCCAATTTATAAGCAGCCATGACTTTCAAATTTGATCAGTGCTTAATTTCTGAAAACAGCTACATTTAATTTCAAACTTGCCTGAAAGACACAAATTTCAACATGAAAAATTAAAATCCTAATTTGAGAAGTGTGTAGAAAGTTCTCACAAAGAAAAGTATTCAAAGTAACATCTTATTACCTTACATTATGCATAATTGAAATGTGCTCAATTAATTCTTAATTTTTGGTGGTCAGCCTTAATAAATTCAACCTTCAGTTTTGTGAATTAAATGAGGCTTTTAAAATGCTGAAATTTTAATGCTGGGCCCTGCAAATCAATATACTAATGCGCTGGCCAATAATGTAATATAGAGGCTATCGCATTGAAGGTTGCTTCTATTGTATAGAAGAAACTCTGAGGGCCATCTTCACAATTTCAGATACAAACAATCTGAAATCAGGATAATTTGTTAGCAAAACAAAGGACAGATGGAATCTGTCCATTCCTCAAAAGATAGTGGATTCAAACACATTACCCCTAGGGACAATACAAAAATGTAGAGAAATTTACACCTTGCTTTTATTATAAATAGGGTTTGTATTTGCTGCCTGCAGTCTTTGGAAATCTTGTGTGACAGCTTCCTTGGTTTTTATAATAAACCTACTTAGCAGATGATTGCACTTTGAAAGCCTATTTCTGCCTTCTTCCAGCTCTGGGTTGTTGATAGAAGCCTAAAAGAAACCCTACATTAACTGGCAAATACTATTCAAACATAATATAGTTGATCTTGGTTTTGAGGATAGAAGTAAGATAGGATAGTCTCCTATAGTTTGTAACATAAAAGAAGAGTACCATAAATCAGCATTGGTATAACTAAAGATTTAAAAAAATGTGAAAGTAAAATATAAATTTTTAACTATTCTTGAAAGAAATGCTACCATAATAATACATTTGCAATGGTGCTTGTGTGTGCAGTCCAGGTTGGGAAGGCAACACTATTGCAGCAATAGTTCAAAACCAGATGCAGCTCTAAGCAGAGTTACTAGTAGTATGAGGGATTAACAGCATTTCTTTGTAATAGAATTAGAAGTTTTGAATTGATTTAATCTTTTAGTTTTGTTCTATAGCAGTGACATACCAAGATCTTGCAACTTCTCTAGCTGCTATCTCAAATTATATAATTATATATTGGCATTGAGGCATGAGACTTGAGAGTAAGTTTTTGGCTTAATTTAATCATTTTCTGAATAATTGTCACTTTTATATGTATTCCTATTGGAATACATATACAAATCTATACCCTTGAAAAATCATGAAAGTAATAGAAGAAGAATTATATAAATGTGACAGTACAGATAGCCCTCGGCTTAGGAGCAATTAATCTCTCTTCAATGCTAGAAGGTGGATTGTCTGGAATAAATAAATATCTCTATGTGAAATAGTTACACTTTTGCTCCCTTCTGTCAGACTGCTTCCTGGGGTTCCTATAAGGTTTTCAACTTACCTAGAGAGAAACAAACTCAGAAGCCTGACTAGGAATTGCCCTTCTCTATGTTATACTCAAGTTTTTGCCCTGATAAGGTCATGAAGTCCCTTCTTCATGTAAGACTAAAACATGTGATGAACTGCAGGCCTAAAGCATCTTTTATCATGATCTTATCTATCATACACAGGGAGCCAACACCCTGGGAGAGCATAACTCATTTATAATGGAGCTATTCTTATCTCATCAGTTGGCAAATAGGATTAACAAATAAATATCGCCACCTCTGTGATGCCCACATATAATTGGGAGTAGTCCTCCCTGATGACATGATGGAAAAGGGACTTAATAATCAAGGTCCTTCAATAAGTTACAGAAATCTGGTGGCGCCATTCCAGTTGTTCCAGTATTAAAGCCCAGTGGCATGATTAGATGGGATGGAGGTTATAAGTACATATAAGCTGTCAAGCAGCAGGTAAATGTTCTTGTTGAGGTTTTTTGGGAAAGCTTGACTTGGCTAGAGCAGTATAGTGAGATTTATAAAGCATTGGATTTCCAAACTATGATTGTTTATCAAGTTACTTTTCTGATTAAGGATCTCAATTTCAATTGCTTTTGGCCACGGATGTTAAACTCAATTGTGTCACATGATGTATCGTGACATTTTTTACCTTCGTGGAGCTGGAGTGGGCATGGCCTGCACGTTTAACACCCCTGCTGTAGCCCCTGGAATTCAAGGAACCTTTCCTTTCTAAAGTACAAAAATTAGTTCTCTGTTGTGACAATGATTTCCTTGCAAGATCCTCAGAGGTAGAATTGACAGTACAGCTTTGGAAATTCTGCACTATTTTGACAAGTCAGATTTTCCTGAAAAAAAAAAAAGATATACATGTGAGATTGGAACTTCTTTAGTCACATTTTGGGTTTTGGTCCATAGATTTGACAATTGATTTGATTTGAGAATCAAATACAGACAGGTAGAACCAAGAAGTTCATTGACAAATTGGTAGGCTACCAGCATAATCCTTACTTGAACTGCTTTTTACAGGTCTGAAGTTACACTGACTACCCCAAACTGTGGTCTCTCATGAACCTGCAGGATTTACTTCTGACATATTTAAAAGCTTAACAAGGTTTCCTGGACCTGCAAGGCCAAGTATACTATGCAAAATCTCCTCTTGTGGGCTATTATTTTTTTTCCTTTTTGTTACTCTTCCATTGACAAGGAAGCCATCTCAATCTACAAGCCTTTTTTGGTTGATCATTTCCACTCTGGTAAGCCTCTCTAGTAAGCCTTTGCTGTCAGGTGTCTTTGATGGACTTCAACCATGGGACACTTTTGGTAAGGCCAGTTGTGTCCCCTACTGTTCTGCCACTGAGCCTCATTGACTGTACTGTTTACCACACAAGATGTCTTTGGTGGTAGTCTCCTGCTTGGGCCTCGGATAGCCATCCCTGCCAAATTCAGCAATTTGGCCGTTTTGGACTTTTGTCCCTACTAGACAGTCCTAGGCCTGATTAGGTATCCCTGTCTCTGAGACTCTTCCTGGCCTCTCTTTCATCTGCTTCAGCTTCTGCAAGCTTTAGGTATGCTCACCTAGATCGCTTCAAGTGCCATTTGGTAACTAATCATGGCCTTATCACTGTTCACTGGTGTTCATTGAGTAAGCAATTCAGCAAATATTAATTATTATTATTAATTAATGAATACATAGTTTCCTGACTTACTGTCCTCATGCTCAGCCACCAAATGTCAGCTGGCAAGGAGGCTCTAAATACCTTCTACTGAGTATGCTACCCTTTGAAAAGAATTATGCATAATATATTATTTCAAGAGTCAGGAAGTTTTACAGCCACTTTTATGGCTATGCCCTTGAAATTTGTATAGTTCACAAAGCTTTGCTGTGGCTTTTCTCACATAATAAACCTATATCATCGTTCTGTCATCTACAGTATAGAGGTGGAGCCTTAATGCTTTAAATGATAGATTTGTCTACCAGCCATGGAGAACAATCGCAAATATAGATACTTTTGAGGCATCTGCGTCTTTTGCTTCCAGATTTTAATGTTTTGTACTGAAAAAGTTTATATTGAAATTTTTATCCAACCTATCAATCCAAGCTGATCAGATTGCAAAATGACTTTGGACATCATAGTAGCTCATATGGAGGTGAAAAGGATGTTCTGCTGGGGAATCACCGTAACAATTGTCTTTCAGTAGCCAGAAATGTGATAATTTCCCTTTTTTAGACTTTTTTAGACTTTAGAACAGGTTTCCCAAACTGTAGGGTCTACCCACCTTTTATTTATATTGTTACAATAAATCCATCTTTCCCCACATTTTCTTTGTTTCCTTGTTCATTTTGGTGGAGGAGGGTTAGGAGAGGTATTAAGATTACCCTAAAGGCAGGTGTAATGGCAAGAAGTTAAAGAATACTTGTTTTCAGAATCTTCTATTTGATTTCCAAATCCTTCATGTGGGATATTCTTAAAAATCCAATCATTGACCAACATCTCATGTTAGTACTGTACCATTTGTAGAACAAAACCAGTTTTAGAGACCGAAGTTGCACAGAAGAGCTGCCAAATTTAATTACACTTGCAGAGAGAGTGAAGCAAGAATATATCCTGGCTCTATTTTGTTTTATCTTTTATCTAAATCCCTTGACAAAACACTTATAGGAGCTGGATTTGCACATACAAAGTTGACATGTGAGCAACTGTTACTTCATGTAGATATTACTTCATCTAGCTTTGCATGGACAGCACTTGAAAAACATTGAAGGAAAATGTGATAACAACTTGATATGGGCATGGCTTAAAATTAAAACCATCAAGAAAGAAATGGAAGGTTTAATATTTGCTGCTCAAGAAGAAACACTACAAACTAATGCCATGAAAGTGAAGATACAAAAATCCATTAACAATCCAAACTGCCGACCTTGCAATGACAAAGTTGAAACTGTTTCGCCTTTAACATGTGAGTGCAATAAAATCACACAAAGTGATTACAAAGTTAGACGTGACCGAGTTTCTAAATTAATTCACTGGTCATTATGTAAAAAAAATACAACTTACCTATATCCAAAAAGTCATGGGAACATATAAGTGGAAAAAGTTGTCAAAAATTAGAAGGTGAAGATCTTGGGGACTTTCAAATACAGACAGATTGTCATTTTGAATACGCCAGATATCACAGTTGTCGAAAACCAAAGTGTACACTTTATTATTGCTGTAGCATGAGATGCCAGAATCAAAGAAAAAGAACTGGAAAAAAATCACTAAATATAGCGACCCGACCATCAAAACTATGTGATTATGGATGAAACATGCAACAGTGATACCCATTGTCATTGGGGTACGTGGTACTATGTCCAAGAATTTTGCAAAATACATCAAGAAGTTGCAGCTTCCTGCTGTAGCACCAATGGAGCTACAAAAGACTGGTACTCGGAACAACATATGTTTTAAGATGATACTTGGTTGATACCTAGGATGCTGGCAGCAACCCGTATTAACCATCAATGAGCCAGTCAATGATATTTGTGATAAATTTTTAGATGTTCAGATTTGAAAGGGTTCAGCCACTATTCTGCTCTAGGATTTAAAAGAATAGCTGCATTTTCAGTGTCTTTTGGAACATAAACAGGATGTGAACCATACAGATTGGTAGGGCAATGCTGTTCCAGAGTCCAGGCACTGTGACAGAGAAGGCATCCCTCAAAAGTTCCATTAGGTGATATTGGCTAATTGAGAGAATCCAGAGTGTTCCCATACTGGCAAATCTTACCAGACAGGGAAAAAGACAGCAGTTCCTCAGGTAACCAGACCCTAAACAAACACCCAAACTCTTTACCTATATCCTTTATAGATAATAAGCAGCACCTTGGATTGCACCTGGAAGCCAATATTACTCATGGAGCAGTTGTGTCAATTGGCATACTGTGGCATGCTCATTATTGCCTGCCTCACTGCATTCTGGATCAGCCATAGTCTTAGGGTTAGATGGTAGAAACAAATAATACTCACATAGTGCATCTGATAAGTTCTTGATATTATTAGGGCTAGATAAAGCCAAGAAAGTTAATAAAAACAAGCCAAATGTACTTAATTATACAACAATGGAGTCATAATGTTGTTTTGTTTGCTTCTAAAAAAAACTAGTTTTGAACAATTAACACAGCATGTGTTACTTGCTTGGGCTTTGAATTAATTATGTTTTTTATGAAGAAAAAGCTGACTATCACTCTAAGTAACTTGCTATCCGCAATTCTTTTTTAATTGGGTATATACAGTAGATGAACTAATATTCTGGTTTAAATGATTTCTCTGATCTCTTAGGCAGTTTAAAAATTATTAAATTCCAGAAGGGCAGTCAATCATCTGTTGCAGCAAAAGTCATCCTCCTAATGTGATACCCAGAGAGAACTTTACAATAATGGAAAGTATGGGTAAAGATTCTTGCTGGAATGATGAAATTAAACTGTAATTGTAGAGGGGGGAAATATATGTAAAGCCTGATTACTGCAAAAAATGAGAATGTATAATGTGCATTAAAATATATATACAATTGTGTTAGAAACTGAAATTAAAAAGGAAATGGTGAAATAGAATATTGGAAGGAGAGTTTTAGAAATTTGTACGGAGTAAGATAAAAATGTATGATGTTACTTTAATGCATTTAAGGATAGTGGTAAAAAGAACCTGTGTGGTGATATTAGAGTTAATTTAGTTAGTGAAGACTTAAATATGTGTTCACTTTTGTTTGCAGATAATGGCTATATTTAGGGTGAGAATCATCTGCAGTAGACATTACATCATACAATTTACCTAACAAAAAGTATGAAACTAAAATGAGTAAATGAAAGACAAAGGTTGTTATCCTTGATAGGAAGAATATGGTAAACAATAATAATTTATATATAAATTGTTGTGTATCTCTTGGTCAGATGTTTACTAAGATGGGGAAATGAGTGAGAGATTTTAACACATGCATAAATGAGGACTGGAAAGTAATGAAAAGTATATGGTTTGTTGAGAGAAACAAATACATGTTAGAAGAAGGAAAATCATAACTGTGCATGAGTGTCCTTCTGCCAACTTAGTTAAATAAAAGTGAGAGTTGATCATGTCAATTAGTTGAGTTTGTTATTCAACTTAAATTTAACCTGAATGCACTGAGAAATCATTTAAGAATAAGGCCAAACAAGAGGAGTTGGGTGAAGAATGGATGAAGAATGAATGCTCTCTACATGGGGCTCCCCTTGAAGAGCATCCGGGGGCTGCAGTTAATGCAGAATGCGGCCACGCGGGTAATTATGGGAGCCCCTCGGAGCTCCCATATTACACCTTTCCTGCGTGAGCTGCACTGGCTTCCTGTGGCCTTTCAGGTGCAATTCAAGGTGTTGGTGCTTACCTTTAAAGCGCTCCATGGCTTGGGACCCGGGTACTTACGGGACCGCCTGTTGCCACCATCAGCCTCCAACCGACCGGTATGTTCCCACAGGATAGGCCTCCTCGGGGTTCCACTGTTGGGATGGTGTCGCCTGACAGCCCCGAGGGTACAAGCCTTCTCTGTGGCTGAGCCCTCCCTATGGAACGAATTGCCCCTGGAAATTCGGACCATTCCGGACCTCCAAGTCTTCCGGCGTGCACTAAAAACCCATTTTTTCCAGCTAGCTGGTCTGGCCTAATACCATAGGGGTTTTGAATTTTAATTTTTTAAATTTTTAAACCCTAAATTTTATCTTGGTTATCCTAATTTTAGTCGGCCAACCTATTTAATTTGTTTTAATTAATATTTTTAACTTTTATTGACTTGTTTTAGAAGGCTGTAAAGGAAATGTGAATGGATTTTAGAGGAAGAGAAGACCAAAAAGTTGATAAGATGCTTAAAAATAGAGGGGTAACAAGTTTGAAACACAAAAGACAATATTTGAAGCCATTTATGGATATGGTAGAAATGAAGATAAAAATGTATGAAGAGCTATTGTGAATAACTATGAATAACCATGTTGCTATAAACTATTTTTGGCTATTTTTTTCCTTATTTTGTACTTCATGCCTTTAATTTCTTTGACTATTTCTGACTGCTCTCCTTTATTTAATATAATATGAATAGTCTTTGACTTACGACCACAATTGAGCCCAAACTTTCTGTTGCTGAGAGATTTGTTAAGTGAGTTTTACCTCATTTTATGACCTTTCTTGCCATAGTTGTTGTGAATGACTGCAGTTGTTAACTTTTGACTTGGCTTCTCAAAAGATTACAAAAGGTGATCATATGACCTTGGGCTTCAGTCGTCATAAATATGAATCAGTTGCCCAGCATCTGAATTTTGATCATGTGATCATGGGGATGTTGCAATGGTCGTAAGTGTGAAAAACAATCATTTTTTTCAATGCTGTTGTAATTTTAAACAGTCACTAAATGAACTTTTGTAAATTGGGGAATACCTGTATAGCTTAACTTGAATATATGTACTCATGATGGGAATTTATGCACTCAAAGATCAGCACATTTATTCTGATTTAAGTATTTTGTGATTCATAATAACTGATTGCATTAAATTTTTTTAAGGTTCTTTTGATTTTTAAAAATATTGTTGGCTTTTCCTTAGCAAGTTAATGGAGTAGTATTAACCTCAAACAATAAAATGTGCATATTGTATGTGTACATGCACACTCAGATACACTAAAATACAGCAGGAGGGAGAGGTGAGTATTAGATTTGACAACCAAGTCAGATCCTCCTGTTTAGAACAATGTATCTTTGATTATCCATGCAAGAGATAGGCAAGAATGATAGCCATAATATTCTGCTTGTGAACTTAAAATTGATTGTATAGTCAGCAAATATTGGAAGCAGAGAGCAAGTCTACTTGGATTTATGACCCAATCCAGAAAGGTAATTCTTATTTTAGGAAGATGAAGAATGTAGTTAAATATATCACAACTATATCACACTGCGTTTATTTATAAATATATACACTAAAATTTTTCTTTTTCCTTAAAATCTTCCCAGGTGTTGCAGCATTGGACTCCAATGTTTCTGGAAAGATTGGCCTGCGAGCAGTTGTGTACTACTTCTTCACTACTGCCTTAGCTGTAATTTTAGGTAATAAGTAGTTCAACCCTTGAGTAATTAAATCCTTACATTTGAAATGTAGTGGGACATTTTAATAAGTTAGCAAACTAGTCATTTTTTATCTAACTTTGATTTACAGAGAACAAACTTGGATATTATCCATCTTAGAGTGTCATGATAAACAGTAAGAGATTGCACCTCTTGTTCAGGTTATAGTCTCCGTGTGCCATTTCCAAGCATACAGGTTTATCTTTACTATAAAAATTAATATTTAACCATGTGGTTGAATATCTATTTTGGAAGGAACAACACCTAGTTTTGCTTCCTGAAAGAGATTTTATCAAGTTGTAGTGCTACAGAAATGGGACAGTTAGTTGAATCATTAAATAGAAATCTTGATATTAAATTAAATAACTTGTACATGTACTACAGCAAAACTGGAGTCCTTTTAAATGGAAAGCTTCTAATGTTATAAATCACAATCAGTCCCCTTTCTGATTAAGAACAAAGAAGCAGAGATGGGGAAAGTTATGACGATTACTAACTGAAGTAATTTACAGTTAAGCTTGCTTTGGGTTCCGTGAAAAAAGCAACATGGTTACACAACAAAAGCTTAGCAGAAAGCAACATGGCTATGTTCGAATGGTTTTAAGATCGACAGAGGGGAAACCATCATTCCAAAGATGTATTCCAAGGACATTGGAAGTATTAAGGATGATCCTTTTTTCCCTGTCTGCTGTAAATAACCACAATGTTTAACAAATAACATTTGTCTGCAGCTCTGATTTAGTAGTGTTTCTCTACTCTTAACATAAAGCATTGATTATATGTCAGAAAATAATAAACTACATGTTTTGAAGAACCAAGGCCTGAATTTAGGGCAAGCATAATCCTCATCTTTTATTTGTATATCTACGCTGCTATCTTTTTTTAAAAAAAATGTTTTCTGCAGGTTTTCAACTTATTCATGCTATGTTCTCTCTGCCCTTCCCCCTCAACCCCCACTCCAATTATAGGGATTGTATTGGTTGTGACTATCAAACCAGGAGTATCTCAAAAAGCTGATGAAATTGACAGGATGGGTAGCACTCCGGAAGTGTCTACAGTGGATGCCATGTTAGACTTAATTAGGTGAGCTGTTAAAACAATGGATCATGTTCACAATTTTAAAAATTTAATAACGCCAACACCTCCTTCTAAATATTCTCCTGAGAGATGAGAATACCTATTGAATTGTGCCGAGGCATGATAAATAAGGAGAAAATTAGAATCACTGAGTAATAGATAGTACCTGAAAAGTTTTCTGGGGGTGACCTTTCCCATTCCAGAATATATAGTCCATTTTGCAATTTTCCTTTACCCCCTATGTTTTCAGAAAGTTGCTTGAGAACATTTCTTCATAAAAGAAAATAAATCAGGCAAATCAGCTGCCACTTTTCAGTTTTGCTCTGAACTGTTTGTTTGTTTGTTTGTTTATTAAAAAAGCAGGATAAATGACTTTCTCCCAATTTAAGCCACAGTTTTTAAAAAAGAATAATATCTGCTAGAAAAGTGTACAAAAGATGAAGATTCAGAAGGCAGTATATTTCTGCTTTCTTCGTGTCTGCTTTTTTTCTTTAGTTTCATGGAATGATTCCTCCCTTACTTACTGGAATTTGATTTTTATGTAACACAAAGAACAAAGTGCTGAAATTTTAGGGAAATACAATATATTTGAGTATAGGACAAGTAAGAAAGTACAGGACAGAGGAAATACTAAGTAGTTTAAGGATTCATATCTTGAACAGTTAAATAACCAAGTCAAGTTTTCTAAAACTTAAGGAATAATTAGGACATACATACGTCCAAAGATTTGGAGGGGAAAAAAAGACTTATTACATCATGGTTCTTGAACATGTTTTCAACAATTACATCTCTTTTAATCCATTTACAGAAACATGTTTCCAGAAAATCTTGTACAGGCCTGCTTCCAACAGGTAAATTCTATTTTTGTATTTATTAACAGAAGTTCTGTGAAATTTTGCATCTTCTTATGTAATGGTTGGACTGTATATTCTTACCTATTATTTTAGATCCTGATCCAGAAGAAATAACTTTATTTTTGACACAAGTTGTGTACAAAAATCAAATGAAATTATGTAATGATGAAATGTGAAATTTTGTAATTAAGAATCCATTTCTTTTTCCAATAATCACTGCTGAGGAGATAATGTGGAACACTTGTTGACATTCAATAAACATCCATAGGATTTCTTCTGGACTCTGTACCTTTTGTATCTTAAAAACTTTTCTTTCTTAATATTGGAAAATGTATCTCAATCAAATCCCTAGTTTTAAGCAAGAACCAGTCATCGATAAACAAATACTCATAAGTTACCCATTTCTTATGGATCCCTGTCCACTTCCTATACCCAGATTCTCCCTAAACCCAGATTCCGTATACCCAGATTCTTTTGATGTGTAACAAGCTTTGTATTCTCACATTAAAAAAATAAGAGAAAAAGGAACAGCAAAAAATAAAATAGATAAGATACTGATAGTGTCTTAGAAGCAGTAGTAATATGTGTGAACCCTTGCCTATTAACAAAGTTTTAAAAAACTTCCTTCATCATTCTCCACTAACACAACACATGTATTCTTACCTTCCAGTATAAGACCAAACGAGAAGAAATAAAAATCCCAAACACAGATAAAAACGCAACCTTTCCTACAGATGAACCAACCACAGTTATAATGCCAACTGAGACTTCACAGGTAAAAAGAAGGCAACTGTGTCATTCTGTTGTGGCACAACAGAAAGACTCCTGTATGCTTAATTGTTATTAGTATTTAAAATGTTATTAGATGATTCCTATGATATGGTTGCTGTTGCGTATTATACAGCACTCACACTACTGAAATAATGTAGAAATAATTCATGTAGTGAAATTCAGGTGGTTAAAGTGATGGCTAATAAGAAATTGGAGATAGGTGTGTCTGTAGAGGGGGGGACAATATCTGCCTGATGATGGGTCCAGTGTTAAGATCAAAGCTCCACGCCCTTTTAATGGGCTGCTCTGGTTGGTAGCAAAGCTAACTTCTTTAAGATCAAGTTATAGATGCCCTATGATGCTACGGTCAAAAAAATTAAGTACAAACAAACTCCTAGTATGGTTAACCTGCTCCCAGACAAGAGTTTAATTGTTTAATCTTCATCTTTGAAAAATATGTTATTGCCAGTTGAGCATTTCTGTCTTCCCTTCTCAACCTACAGAACAGAACTAAAGAATACAAAATAGTGGGCATGTATTCAGATGGTATTAATGTGCTTGGATTGATAGTCTTTTGTCTTGTCTTCGGAATCGTTATTGGGAAAATGGGAGAAAAAGGACAAGTGCTGGTGGATTTTTTCAATGCCCTGAACGATGCCACAATGTATATAGTTCAGATAATTATGTGGTAAGTGGGAGAGTATCTCTTCATTAATTCCTCTTACTACTTGATTGCACATTAGATCCAAGAGCAGGAAAAGGCTTCAGAAAGCCTGCCACCCTTTGAGAAGATACGGCTGCTTTGCTCATGCATTTTGCAAACCTCACCTTTGAATGCTTGGCATTTGGTAATTACATATGGGACATACGTGTGTATGTGTATCTAAATAATTTAAAATACATGTAAGGATCCAGTTCAACTATTAATAATAAAGTATCTACCTGGAAGCTTGAAAGGTTTGATCAAACAAAATATCATTTTGAAAAATTGCTTCACATGCTAAGTTAAATTAATTAATGTGATCACCAAATATTAGAAGTAATTAGTATTTCAGTAAAATTTATGTTCCAAATTATAAATTAAATGCAGGTTTGATCCTGCTTAGAATAGATGCATGGAAATTAATGAGATAAATTACTCATAAGTAACCATAATTGAATTATTTCCATAGATACACCAAATTTGAGTTTAAGATTATAACTCAATTGGTTCATTTGTTTCTTTCAGGGACATATCCTATTTTTTGTGGAAAATGACACCATTCTTGTTTAATAAGTTGATGTTGAATAAATACAAACAAAATAATTCACGATCAGAATCATTGTTTTGATAGCTTGTGAGATATTGGTTATGGCTTATTATGTAAAAATTATATTTATTTAGTTATAATGTATTAATGATAATACTATCTTTTTAAATGAATAGTTAAATAGATTTATATTAGTAATATCATAATTAAACAATTGGTTCTACCTTAAAAATTGGTATAACCAGTATCTTTTGGTAAATTTCCAATTACCCTCCTAATCTTTGGGATTTCTTAGAAATATTACTTTTTGTTCCTCAAGGTTTCTACCCAAACAGCCAGAAGAAAGCTATCAACAATTATCTTACTATGTGGTGAGGATTTTTTTGGGAGAAAATGTGCTTTCTTCAGCTAAACAATCTACAAAAACAATATATTTAGACCAAGAAATTGTTGCTACAAATTGCTATCAATCATTCAAGTCTAAAATTAAAAATGCTTCATCTAGAACTGTCCATTTAGTTTTTCCATCCATTGCAATAGATGTAAGAAAAGTTAGGTAAATATCATGTCTGTGAAATAATAATGAATTCCTCTGCCCTGTGTATTCTTGATATTTAGAGAGATATTTAGAGAGAAATTATTTTGGCATAAATTGTAATGCTTCTTTTTTACATTCCAGGTATATGCCTCTAGGTATACTGTTTTTGATTGCTGGAAAGATAATAGAAGTTGAAGACTGGGAGATTTTTCGCAAATTAGGTCTTTATATGGCTACTGTGTTGAGTGGGTATGTTATTTCTCTAATTAATAAAATGTATTTATTTTCCTTTTAATTTGAATTGATAAATCAGGTTTTTCTATAGTTAGGGGAACTTTCATTGTATTGATCCTCACTGTGTTTCAAACATATTGAATTAAGAATACAACACGGGTGCCAAACTCAAGGCCTGGGGGCTGGATCCAGCCTGTGAGGTACTTAGATCTGGGAACAGCGAAGGCCTGGCCCAAGGTGCTTCTGTCAGCGAAAACAGGTTCCCAAGCTCTGTTTTCAGCTGCCACAGCTTCCTGTAACCTTCTGCCAGTGAAAATGGCACTTGGGAGGGCCGCATGCAGCCCTCTCAAGCTCCGTTTTCATTGGCAAAGGGTTACAGGAACCCATGGCAGCCAAAAACGGAGCTTGAGAACCTGTTTTCGATGGCAGAGTGTTCGGGCCACCACAGGTGTCCCCAACAGGAGTGACATCCAGCTAGCCACACCCAGCCTGGCCATGCCCCCCACCCCTCCCCCCGAGGTTAAACACAACCCTGATGCGGCCCTCAATGAAATCAAGTTTGACATCCCTGGAATACAACATTTAAAATTCAGTTGTTAGCTCTCATGCAATATATTTTAAAAAAAGATTGCCTCAGATGTGAAAGATAAGAGAAAGCTTTTGAATCTGAGTATTGACATGGCTAGTGATTTATTCTTATGCTGCATATTCATGGTCTGAAATACTTATTAGATTCATATAAAATAGAATATTATTTGTGTGTTTCACAATGGAGAAGAAATGCTGGGAGAATAGAGGATTTTCTAATGCATATTATTTGCAAATGCCTACAAATGTGTTTCAAGAAATTTGCTTAAAGAAGAGATGGGAAAGTTGCTTAATTCTTTCTTCTCTGTTCCATATTGCCACTTTTCAGTTATTTTCATAGAACACAAAAGACAGCCAGATTGATTTACATGCATTTAATGATTAATTAGAGACTAATTGAAAGTTTTTACTAGTATCTAACAACATTCTGCTAAGAAGTATACCTTATGTTATCAAATAAAAAGGGGCTAATTTGCGGTCTAGCTTAAACAGCTTTATGGATTCTAGGAAAATCTGCTTCTCTCACTGTTGGTAAATTTTGAAACCCATCTACATCTGTTCACTAAGACTCTAATGTTAAAAATTACAGTAGTTAATGTATGTTTCCTATTTCAGACTTGCAATCCATTCTGTGGTAATTCTACCGCTAATATACTTAATCATAGTGCGGAAAAATCCATACCAGTTTGCCATAGGTATGGCTCAGGCACTATTGACCGCGCTCATGATTTCTTCTAGGTAAGGATAACAATTTTTTTTCCTTATGCTTATATTTAGCTCTTGGGTAATATAAATGAACTTACACATGAATTTATTTTTAGACATTCATTTGCTATTAATTTAGACTTTATCATGTACGTGCTGTATTTTTTATTGATGTTAGTTTTGTCTTGATCTAACTGTGAAATTAATAAATGCGCACATTGGCTTCTTACTGACCTATTTCTTCTTAATGTCTTTTTTTTTTTTCCCTTGTTTTGTGGGATCTAGCTCAGCCACCTTACCCGTAACTTTTCGCTGTGCAGAAGAAAAAAATCACGTTGACAAGAGAATTACTCGATTTGTTTTACCAGTTGGAGCAACAATCAACATGGATGGAACCGCACTGTATGAAGCAGTGGCTGCTGTTTTTATTGCACAGCTCAATGACTTAGAGCTAGACATTGGCCAAATAGTGACCATTAGGTAAGGATTATGCTGTATCACATATTTTACTTCTTTTTTTCATAGTAACCACTATCTTTTTTTTAAAATCTATAATATTTAGAATCAGAAAATCATAACGTTGCAAGGGACCTTAAAGATCATCTAGCCTCCTGAGATGAATCTCCTGTAAAATTATGTTTTGCTGAAATACACTCTCATAAGAACAAGACTTCTGGTCACAGTTAAATCATGGATTTAAGTAAAACTCAACTTTGTGCCCAGTGGATTTTCTTAGCGCTGAAACCCATTAGCTGTATTCATTACTAATTTACACATTGTGTTGCTAAATTCAGAGTATCACTGAATTTTAATTGTATTATCCAACTAAGATCATCATATTTGGACCCTGTATTGCCTTTGATAACTAATTTCAAATATCCTATGCTACAAATTGCTTGACTTGATAGACAACAGAAATAGAGGGAAGATACAGAAGAGAGATTTGTAGCTTCATGACAGAACTAAAAGTTCTTGGTTTTTCAAGTTGGGATATTTTCTCTTCTCTAAATACCATATTCTGTCAAGCAGCTCATATCTTTAATGTCAAAATATGTTTATGAAAGAACAATAATGAGTCTGATTCCATGTCTGGAGAAGCTAGTAAGAAAAAGATGTCAAGATAGGGAGCTCTTTAAAAAAGGAAATAATAATACACAATTTGTAAGACATTCTTTTGAGCAGTTGTCTAGTTATACTTTTTATACCTGCAGCCTTCCTACTTTTCAACATTCTTGTATCACTTACAAGTTCCTTTCCACCACCTAGTATTTACAGCATTTACTTTAAGTTAATGTTACCATTCCACTGCCCCATAAGCATCTCTAAAACAATCCCTCAACCATTCCCTACTTCAATTTCATCCAAATTATTTCATTGCTTTTATTTTTTGATTCCATTCATACTATTCAGAAGTACCATGTTTTCCCTTTTCATCCAAATAAATTTTCATTTGTATCAAAATCACTTTGTATCTCCTCTTTGTCTTTCTCATTGTAGTTGATTACAAAGAAATATGAATCAGTGATATAGTAACAGCTGTAAAACAAGGCAAATGCAGTTTCAGGCTCCATCAACAGAAATAAAGTTCCCAGATGCACTGTACCATTTTATGCTCTGTTGGTCAGACCCTCCTCAGTTATTGTGTCTTTTTTATTTGGGATGCAGTGTGACAGCAACAGCTGCCAGCATTGGAGCAGCAGGGGTACCTCAGGCAGGCCTTGTTACCATGGTGATTGTACTGAGTGCAGTGGGACTGCCAGCTGAAGATGTTACCCTCATTATTGCCGTGGATTGGCTTCTGTAAGTTCCTACACTTCTTATGCATCTCTACATGGAAAATACCAATAAGTCCATTGCATTGTGTAATCAGTATACTTCTAATGAATGTTTTCTGCTGGCATCAGTTGAGATATTTCACAACTGTGTTAACATTTAATTGACACTGTGTTACAGTATTAACAAGTATTGGACTTATTCATTCCAATACTCCAGGATATCCAATAATATTCCTTTTTTCCTTTTGCATGAACTTAATTATTTGCATGCAATAGTAACTAAAATTGACACTATCTGAAATATTATTATAAACTTGTAATCTCAACTGATGCGTTTTGTTTAGAAGACCTATTCTTTCAGCACAAACAAAATGACGTGATAATTATATACAGAAGGAATGAAGTACCAAGCAGTTCATTACTTTAGAAGATTTTCACATTTTTTTCACTTATTACCTTAACTCTATAACCTTTCATCTTGTAAAAAGTAACTCAATGTGCAGAGTTCAATATCCCTGAATTTATATTAAGTGCTTAGCATACCTTTGCCAAGTGGAAGCACCTTTTAAAAAGAAAAGCCTTGCCAATCTACTGAAGATGTGTCTGGAGAATAGGAAATCGACACTCCAACATTAAGACAGTCATTAGATTTCCTGGTTTAATGTTTTTCTTTTCCCAAAGGCCAAAAACCAACTCACGCAGAATTATTGCATGTAGTAGAACTTGATTTTATAGCAGTGACTGACTGACATTTCCTTTAGGTTGCTCAAAGGTTCTGACCAAAGTACTGTACGGGAAAGTCAGTGCTTATAAGAGCTCTTATAATTGTGCTCTGCCACACAATTATCCTATTATATTCACAAACTATGATGAAAATACTAGAGGATATTGTCTTCTACATGTAGTCTTCCGAGATGTATTCAGCTCTTCATCCATCCTTTTTCCTTACCTTCTCTCACCCACTTTGTATAGCTATTCCATATTTTCCCTACATTTAGTTCAGTAGTCATAACACTTGCCATCTGGAAATCTCCAATATTATATAAACAATGAAGACGGAGGTAACCCTTGACCCAAGCATTCTTTTTTGTCATTCTGTTGACTCCAAAGCAGGTAGCTCTGTAGAAATGGAGAAAGCAACAGATCTTAGATTGGATTTTGATGGTCAAAATTTTGATGGTTTGATGGATTTTGATGAATTATTGAGTAGAGTATGATACTCCTCAAAATTTATTTGATGTCTGCATCATGTCTTTAGTTACAATGTAAGAATCCTATACTGACCTATTTTTGCCAGTATTGATAAAGCTGGGGTACAAATCTCATTTATATATAGGTTGAATTTATTGCCACCTATTCTGACTGTCCTAAAATGTTGCTCTCTAGGGATCGATTCAGAACAATGGTTAATGTTCTTGGTGATGCCTTTGGAACTGGAGTTGTGGAGAAACTCTCCAAAATGGAACTAGAGCAGATGGACACCATCTCTGAAGTTAACATTGTGAATCCCTTTGCTTTGGAAACAACCGACAGTGAGGAAAAAGAGACAAAGAAATCCTATGTGAATGGAGCTTTTGCCGTTGATAAGTCTGACACCGTATCATTCACCCAGACATCACAATTCTGAAGTTGATTGACTAACAGAGGGCCACACTGGATTAAAGGACATGAGAGATCCTAAGACAATCCATATCTTGGGATCATTACACTATCGATTCGTCATGCTGTTCTTTGTCTTTTGCCTGTATTTCTACAGGCATAACAGAGAAAAGTATATATGTCTATATATATAAATATCTCACAATTCCCGTCTTCCTCAACCATTCAGAAACAGAGAATACAGCCATTCTGTTCCTCCTGTTGTACGGGCTGCCCATACCATACTTCCCCACAACTGGGAACATGGGCTCTTTCTTCCCCATCAATTGATGAGAGGCAGCCAGCCATGTTCAGAGCTGTGGAGGCCCAATTCAGAAATATAGGTATATTCTCAAGCCTTGTTACATTGTCAGAAAAAATTGTTCCGTCATAGTTAAGAATGAATGCTAGCACTCTTAAGATTCCTCAGCAACACCTGAACACCAGATTCTGAATTGAAATCTTTTAGCAAGATTCAGAGGATAAATACATTCCTTTGCGACAGATTGTCTTTGGTTCATATCTATCACAGCATTTGGTCATTGTGTGCAGATATATGAAAAAGCCAGGTTATAAAAATACGTATCTTTTAAAAAACTGTTGTATTTCTAGGGATTCTAGATGTCTGCTTATTATGACCATTCCCAGAAGTTGGAGCAGTGAGCTGGAGACAAGCTATTTATGAGGAATAATAAAACAGTATTTCCAGATGCATAGAATTCTATGCACAGAATTATTTTTTAAAATGATATCAATTGCTACTGAGACATTTCTCAATAAATTGATTCTGTGCAAAAATAACTACTCCTATAGTGAATTAACTATTAAATAGAAAAAGCAGAAGGCTAGTTCTGGAGTAAGTGTAAAATTTTTGAAAATATATGTGTATTTTTAAACCTTGTTGTTGAAATTGGAAATTATTACTTGATAACTTTATATTTTCATTTCCATTACAAATTATAGCTATGACATAGTGGAACTTCTTGATTAATCCAATCACAACAGCTTTGCAGCAAACTACAGTAAACCCCAATAATGTAGTTTTCCTCATTTAGTAATCTTCTTTTGGAAGCTGTAAGACACAATTTTAGAGCTCTCTGTTTGATAGAGGAGATAAAAGAATGCATTTCATGGGTATACAAAGCAAAGTATAATTTCATATCTATTCTCCAGTCTCCTGTCCATTCCAATCCCAATTCATTGTGTGTCATTGCAGATACTATTCTATCAAGGGAGAGAGTGTAATTGAACACAACCCTAACTTCACAGCTATTCACTGAATGGCTTAGAGAAAGTGTATGTTTAAAAGTATTGCATTTACTGTATGTGATTCACTGCATGTTGTTTGTTTGCTTCTTTGTTTAATCTTATAACTGAATCTGAAAGCTTGCAGTACCAAAATACAGGTCTTGTGACCAAGAAGCAGGCTTATGGTGAATTATATACCGGCTTGTCTACCAGCATATACACCTTGACTGGTGAAAGATAAATAGTAGCCTTTTATGAAAGTGTAGAGTAATGGAGATATATTCTCATATGGACCATTTGAGTGCGATTTCTTTATGAAAACATTCCATACTGTTAAATAGTTCATCTAGTTAGTGCTTAACACCAATACCTATGGTGCAGTTTTATTCTCCCTTGAAAAACATTATTGCAGAAAATAAACTTTTCTTTGGACATTGCCGGTTAGCTACGTAACACAACTGAAATTCATAATGATTCATAATGATTTTGTATATAAGCTTGTGCTAATCTGAAGAGAATGCACTTAATTACTATCAACAACAAACAACAACTCTGTAGCCTTAGACAGTCTTACACTGTTCTGTTCAATAAATAACCCAGGTACATGCCAAAGAACACTGAAAAGTAACTATTTAAATAATCATGTTTTGATAAATTGCACCTTAATTGTGTGAAAGGCATAATACTGTACGTATTTAAATATAATAAGCTATAAATGAAATGCGCAAAGTGCAAACATTGATCCGTTTGTATAAATAAAAGAGTGTACAGTGTAAATCTTGTGCAAAATTATTTTTTAAAAAACATTTGTACAGCTTTGCTATTGCTAGAGGGAAAATGTTCTTAATAGTATTTTGCCTTTTCCTTGCACCCTTCAATACTATACATGTCCCCTTTCTTTGATTTCAATAAATAGTTCTGGTCATCCAGCCTATCCTTGTTCTATGTCTGTATGTAAACTTGTGTATCAGCACTGATGGAGAATGGGACCTTCTGTTCATCTGTTTTAGTGAGAAAAGCACAGTAGAAGGAAAATGCAGCCATTTTGTTCCTCTTCCTGGTAGTTGCCCATATCATATTTCCCCACAATTGGGAACATGGATTCTTTCTTCCCAGTCAATTATGAGAGACAGCCAGCATGTTCAGAGCTGTGGAGATTTCTTGTGACATAGTTTTGTTACATAAGTCCTACTCTTACATAGTTTTGTTACAAAAGTCCTACTCTTAAATAAGTGAGTCCTGGTGGCTCCCATGTTAATGGGTTTCAACATTTGCCCATAAAAACATTTTTACAATTAAGCCAGCTAGATTTACTTATATCCTGCCTTTATTACTTTTTTATAATGGTGACAAATTACTTAATATTCCATCCTCCACCTATTTTCTCCAACAACCTTGTGGGATTGTTATAAGACCAAGTCACCGAGCCAGCTTTTATGCTTAAGGCCTTAACCTGGTGCCTTAACCACGACACCAAACTGGTTTTAAATAATATAGCAAACAAACATACATTTGGCAGATATTTTTATCTAAAGAAACAGTGGTGAATTAGACCTAAAACCCCTAAAAAAACCTTGAAGAGAACTGCTTCAGTACTTGGGATGACTGAAGCAATCAACCTATAACAAACAATCCTAAACAATGGAATCAACTGTGTACACATCCCAAGCCACGATCAATATATAGTTTCCTTCTTTTTACTAATGGAGATCCTGAAGTAGAGGTGAGATTCAGCAGGTTCTAGCAGGTTCATTAGAATCGGTAGTAAATTTTCTAAGCAGTTCAGAGAGCCCTTTGTTAGAAGAAATTGCCTTCTGTTTTTTTTCTACTTTACAGACTTAATCCTGAAAGGAAGGCAGGAAAAAAAAACATTCTGGTATTGTTTCTAGCCGAATCTTTACTGCCCTGCTTACAGAAACTGTCCACCCAGTCACAGGACACCCCCTCAGCCACACCCACCATGCCACGGCCACAGAATCAGTAGTAAAAAAAATTGAATTCCATCATTGTCCTGAAGCAATAAATCACAAATATTGGCTCTGCCCTAAAGAAGTACATTATGTGACCAGTTGAAGCGCTTTGTCACTCCTTTCAGCTCCCTTTTGGCGTAGCTAGGATATATAGCTTCCAATGTATTACCAAAGGGGAGCTGAAAGGAGTGATGACTTGTAGCTCTCTCGAATAGAAAAAACTTTCAAATCACTGATAAACATATAAGCCATTGACCAGGATTAACCTTGGACCCTGAGTCATCAGAGGAAAGCACACAGGCCTACGTGTGCAAAAATTAATAATTCCCATTGTAGCTTCTGTATATTACCCCGGCATTTCAAGTTCCTTTCAGATAAGGTATTCTTAAGACATCCACAGACATGGAATAAGACCAGCAAGGAATTTCCTATTGGGAGAATATCAATGTCGTCTTATATACAAACACTATGTATCAATACTATATTCTAAATGTTAAAAATATGTTTAAAATACTTCATGTATGCAGCCTAATGTATTTACAATAACTAATTTTATTTAAACAAGTTGCAGTCAGAAATGTCATAAAGATGCACAAAGGTGGCTTTCTCCTATTCTTATGTCTCAAAAAGAATGAATTGTTCATGTTTCAACAATTATGCTCTGCCCCTGTAAAAAACGTTGAGCAATAAAGAAGTTGTCTGTTTTGTTCAGTACTTTGGATGAATTCAGGCATTTCTAGGAAGATTCAATCTCTTCGTGATTTCTGCCCAAAATCTATGAATTGAGAGGCCTTGCTGAATAGGTCTAGCTGTTAGAGAAGAGCTCTGCCGTAGAGCCAAAGACCCTTTTGTCAGCAGACTGCTTCGGGTTGATTCTCAGAGTACCTCCCTTCTCCCTTCTCCCTGCTTTATAGGCTACTCCTTTTAACAGGACCTCATAGGGGAAGAAGTAGCAGAACCTGGAGGTGACATTAAAAAAAGAATTAGCCTAGAATCTCTACATGGTTACAAACAAATTCCACCTCACCTCCTTGAATTCGGGCCAACCCTTATCTAGTCCCTAGCATGGAGTCCCCCAGCCCTTTTGACTTTGTGGACCGCTGAAGCGGAGGGGATGGTTTCATGTGCACCTACCACTTCTGCGGCCCAGTTTTGAAAGGCTCAAGGCCTGGTGGTGAGCTGTAGCCCAGACAGTGGTGGGATGCTGCCTGGTCACACCGGTTCTATTGAACTGGTAGTGGCAATGATTAGTTGGCCTCACCCACCTACCCACACCCGCCCTATCCTGTCCTATATCCCCTTCTTTTTTTCCTTTCTTGTTCACCTGAATCACGTGGCACGGCTGTTTTCCGTGCCTACATAGCCTTCCTACTCACCGGGGCTGCCTCTGGTAAGCTTAATTGCTGCAGTTTTGAAGCTGCACGGCAGCAAAGCACACACTCACCGAACTGGTAGTTAAACTGGTTACATCCCACCAATGGGCCCAGAGGGTGAGAACCTCTCCCCTAGCAAGTGCTCACCATTAATTAAGATTTCTGTGTATAATCATGAGTAACAATACATCAGTTTAATTGGACCATCATGTGTGGACCTGATCTTTTCTGCCTGACAGACCTGCCCCCCCATGAGACAATATTTTAATAGCAACAGTTCCAGTAATCCAGTAGTTCCATCATAGAAAGAGGAGGCAGGAAATTCTCAGGATGTAAATCAGCATCTCCACACAAATTCGTGTTCTTCATTTAGTTATCTAACTGCGCATCCAGCTGCTTTACCAATATGCCCATAAAAAATTCAGATTCCCCTGGGTGATATTTTCAGGTCAAGGAGTCAGGCAGATTTTCTAGGGCTAGAAGTGACTAACAAAATCACGAATGCATCTCTTTACATTAGGGCAAACCATGTTCTTTTGCCTGTCTTGTACCTATTGCAGTTAGGTGGCTTAAGCTTCTAGTATTCCTCCATTTACCGTACCAAGGTTGGATTTTTGAAACAAATTATCTTCGTTTATACTAGCAGATTCTGGGAAATGAAACAGATGCAGAGGAGGAATGGGTAGGATTCTCATGTAACAGATTGTACTAGAAGGAGCAAGCTAACCTTATTAATAAAAATGAATGGGTAATTGATGGCTTCTATTTATTGTGTCTGCAGTCATGAAACCATGAAACTATAATGTCACATCCCTTTAATACAGGATTCAGAAACAATAGCTGGATTAGAAATATCTCCTCCATACACCATATCATAATTAAGACTAGTTTCCTTGCCATTTGTATTGTGTAGGATTTTTTTTTAATAATAGTTAGAGATAGGGTAGAAATATTTAGAATGGCCCTGGAATTCCTGCAACAGATTCAGGTTTTGCATGTTTTTTTTACTTTTATATAGTTGAAAACTTACAAGTAAAAACTATGTTGCTACAATTACAGTGCAAGCATACAGTATATACCATATTTGATTCAATAGAATTCTTATTAAGTAGAATGGTGTGCAACTGGAATATTTTAATTGTTTTAATGACATTAGTAAAGTGCGAGAGGAATTGGGATTAAGGAGAGAAAATTTTGCCACTTTACAATGCAAAATATAGGAGAGGTTAGAGAAATCATACCCAAGTATTAAAGACAGAAAAACCTGAAATAGAAAAGCAGTTTTAAGGTGAGATTTCCTTTACTGAATTCAGGGGTGTGGGGGGGGGGGGGGCTAAAAGTAGAAGAATGCTGGATATAATCAAAATATTGCATAATATTTATGATTACTAATCCCATATGTAGGTAGTAATTTGCCCATCCAGATCCTGGGGAGGCCTTGCCATATTTGAGTGCTAATTCTTGAGCCTTTTATCTTTGTTTCTGTGGAAATACTTGACCATGATTGTAAGATAAAGTCAAAACTCGGTGCCTAACTATTACATAGCCAGAAAAAAAAATACTTTCCTAATCTAGTCTACAGGTCTGAATTTTCCTAGTGGCTGCTCCAACTATTAGTCAGGTCTAGCTTCTTGAGAGCAACCAAAGTGCTTTGACAAAGGTTAACCAAAACCTCAAACACACATCATTCAATTTTCTTGGCAACAAGTATACTAATATTTTGCAGCCTCCATCTTCCTAGTCAATTTCCCAATTTAGTTTAATAGTTCTGAAATTCCCTAGGAGAAATTCATCCAAATTCTAAATAGCTCAAACCTATTTTAATCTTTCACATTTTAACTTCTCTCAGCCTCTGAGCTAGGTTCAGAATCAAATCCCTTTAGCTGGTTATTTGGCTGCTTGGCATTTTGAGCTTTGGTTTCCAGTCATCTGCTTTCTTTTTTCCCCTTCTCTTAATAAATTTTGTTTTCTTTTAATTTTTATCTGTAAGCTGACTATGGAATTACATGGCCTCAAAATCAAAATAAATAAACACACTTCAAAGTGCAAAATGCACACTTCAAAGAAGGTAGTACTTGTTCTGTCCCAGGCCTCTCAAAAACACAGAAGCAGACCTGGCTGTCTGCCACAACTAATGGGGGAGATAAGCAACCCCTTGGCTGGGAGCCCAGAAAGCTATCTCAGTGAATACCAGTTCCGAATACAAAAACTCACAGAGCTATCCAAATCCTTCTTCACATGGCTGCATTACCAAATGGTTGTTTCCTGAAAAGTTCCCCTCCCTTTGCTCCTCCTATAAGCTCTCTGGGAGAGGCCAATCATTAGCCACCTATTTTCTTCTCTGTCCCGGTTTCCAAAGCTGCTCCCTCCTCCTCACAGTCCTACGCATACACATGTCAGGGACAGCCTCCTTCTGTTCTTCCTCGCTGCTCCCTGACTCAGAAGCCAACTGGTGGCCAACAGGCCTCTCTAGTCCCTGCTCTGACTCCGAACACCCCCCAGAGTCTTCCTCAGCCTCCAGGGCAGTCCCATAGTGTTCATTACTGTCAGATTCCACCAACAGCTCAGCCGGCCACTGTTGGGCCACAACAGTACTTCTAAGTACTACCATAGGATAAGAAATCATAGCCATTGTCTCCTTTTTAATCCAAGATTAATCTCCATTTCCAATTTGTGGGATATTCTTTGCCTTCATTTTTTTTCCCCTGAGGCTGATGGCACTGAAGCAACTGATCATAATTAAGTTTTGGGATTCCCTACCACAGGGGAATTCAGCATAGCTGGTTTCTAAAAAGAATTTGGACCAATTTATGGAAGTCTTGAGTTACAGCCATGAGGGCAGTTGTGCTTACCTTCGAAGACCATCTGCTGGAAGACTATTGAGCTATTTTGGACACTTTAAGAACAGACTGCTGGACTGAATGAGCCAAGGGTACCAGCTAACCCCCCCCCCCAGTCCCTATATCCTTATATTCTTAATGCTACTCAGGGAATAATGTCTGTTCATCCAGTGAATAGGCTGAGTCATACCCATTTTCTTAGAGTCAAAATATCATTATTATTTGTTATATACCATTCTGGTTTAATTAGTATCCAAATGGTTCAATTTAATTTTTAAAAAGATAATAAGTAATAATTCAATGTTACAGATGTCACTGTCATCCTCTTCCTAAATTAAATGACTCATCTTTGTGTGCTGGCTGATTCTGCCATGCTGTTGTCATTTCATATAGCTCTTTCACTGCTGCAAAGGTCTTCTGTCTCTCTCTCTCCCCCCTCCCCCCCAAATTTTATTTAAAAATAACTCAGAGAGAGGAAAATAATCTAAAACAGAACAATTGGGATGGTAGGTCGCTCCTTACCAACATGTACTGATTCCTGTCTTCTGTATACCTCCAAATTTAACTCACAGAATAGGAAAAATAAAATGGATCCAGAGGTGGAGTATATTGTCCCAGTGACTAATATCAGAAAATATACTTTGCTCTCCTATAAATAATTTGTTTGTTAGTAGTTGGAGTTGATAAGAGGTAGATGTTCTAGTTAATCTAGTTAAGGAGATCGTTTATGAGACAGATTTCTCTCCCAACCTCATAGTGCAATTGAATGAGCCATGCAAACACAGGCACTCAACTGTAGGTTAATGAACAATTTAGCAAGAACAAAAATGGATTTTCCTGTCATTATTTCTTTCATTTCACTGTTCCTTTCACTTTTGTGGCTGTTATTACCCCTGGTGACTTAGCCAAATAAACAAAAACTGTGCCCCCAATCCACAGCCCCACAAATTAAAATAGAGTAATCAGTTGCTAATGCTTTAATTGAATAATATATTGCTCAAAAACATGTCAACCTAAAAAAAACTTTTTATACAATATGATGTATAGTCTTGAAAGTCTATATTGTTTTTTGCTCCAACTACTTGTCACCTATTTGTGCAAGAACATGTTCATATTAGCAAGCAGGAAAATAATTCTAATTCTTCCCAGAGCATATTCTAAAAATCTGGAAGTACATCACAGAGTTGAGTTTTGGATGTGGAATTTTACTCCTTCCAAGGTTAAGTAACTCAGCTGATTGAAATGAATTGGGGATGGCAATGTCTGTGCACTGTGAAGTATCGGAGCGGAAAGAAAGAGGCCTGCCATTCCATTAGAGTTTCAATTTGTATAAATCATTTTCTTACAAGGTGGTAAGGGTGAACAATCGTTTAAAACAGCAATTTTAAGAGAAAATTACTTTGATCTTCTTCCAACTGTTGAGACGTAATTTTGACTTAGCAATTTGCTGTAAAGAATACATTTGTGTAGTTCAAGGTCATAGGTTTTTTTTTGTTGTTTCCTGAGCAAAAGCATTCCGAAATTGAAAAAGAATTGTTAATATTCTCTTCAAATAATTGCCTTGCCTTGCCAAAAAGAATCAGGGATGGACTGTTTGTTTGAAAAAACAAAAAAATAAATAAAACAAAAACAAAAA